>JAULBZ010001412.1:0-22327 GCA_032360805.1 Neoturris breviconis | reverse complement strand
GGGGGCAATTGAGTTCCGATAATAACTTTAATAAAAATAAAAATGGAGTCACATTACTAGCATTAGCGAAAAAATATTTAAAGAACCCTTAGGGCAGGGGTGTGGGCAAAATTCGCAGCCACCTTCGATCCCATTTAGAGTTAACATAAAGACCTTGTAAAGGAAACATTTTATCCAATATATAGCATAAGATGTTTTTCATATTGGATAAATTTTAGAATTTCATCAGAGGAAGAAGAAGAAGAAGAAAAAAGTAGGAAAAAGTAAGACTTATTTGGTCTTTTCTTGGAGCATGATCCTTGCAAAAAGATATTACAACTTTACAACTCTTTGGGAGAGTTAAGAATGAAACTTTCCACAAACGTTTCAGAGTGGGGCGTATTTCTATCACCTACCTCTCTCTTCTTGAGATTTATCAAAGTTAGCTGAATTCAGCTTCATTGGATTTTAAGAAAGTAGTTGTCGAGTGTTTGTTCTAGTATCGTTACTACGGACTTTGAACGGAGTTTTTTCCCGCGGTTCTTAATATTTATTCTTGATTTTCAAGTATGAAAATGCGGAACCTTATAGCGAGAAATCATTTAAGTTATCCCTGATTCCTGACCCTGAATTTGACTTTGTTACAAATTTACAGTACATTTAGATCAAATGAACTGTTTGAGTAAAGACCATAAGGATTTTGTTTCCATTTACCATCATATTATAACACAGAATTTAAATGCTATGTAGAAGTTATTAGAAATGAAATGTACAACATTTCTCTGAAAGTACGAAAAACTTATTGTGCTAAATGTACTTTAAATTTTAGAATATATTCAAAGTTATCCCAGTGGGCAAAAAAAATTTCAAAGTCCACACGCAGTAAATACGCTAGAACAAGGTTTTCCACGTTGTTGTAGGGTTTCTACTGCGGACTTTGAACAAGAGTTTGGCACACTGCTATCACGGGGAAAATCACACCATGAGAGACTATGATATGTTGATTCAAAAACCTTTGTATTTATAGTTTATCATATTTTGCAATATATCGTCTATATATGGTGTTATTTATGTAACAGACAATCCATCATGCTTTGTGAGTTACGGTCTGTTTTATTTTAACTCGTTCCTGCCAGTCACAACCTCTTGCTATTCAAACTTTAACACAGAAATCTAATAGACGTGTGGGTTATAAAAAAATTGTTTTTAAAATACTTGTTAATTCTACCTTCCCGAAAACATGCAAAAGAATGCCTGTCAAATTAATGCAAATTAATGCAAACGGATGACCTCCAGGAGAGAGTTGATACAATTTAAATATATTATAGCAAGAACTTTTATTGTAAGTAATTTACCAGTAAAGTTGAAGTATTTAATTTTACGATTATTTGTATACATACATTTCTATGTAGTAAACGAGTACAAGATAACTGATACTGATCCAAAAAATTATATATCCCGTATTTGATCTACTTAGCGTCATGTGTACGTTAAACCTTTTCGTCCAAAAAACTGAGTACTTATTAGAAGAGGGCTCTTATTGGAGAGTGGGTGCTTATTTAAGCCTATTAACACTTTTTAGGCGCTCGTAAATACTGGGGAATGGGGCGAATCCCCACTGGAGATCTCTGTATTGCTTTGGTCACTATGAAACTTGGCACGTTTATTAGTACTAACGGTAATTAACATTTTGGCCCAAAATATTTGAATGACGTCATTGTTCTTTGTTGAGGTCCTTTTACCATATTACCTGGAAATTTGTTTTGTTGCAAAAATCTTTCTACTAATGTTTTTAAACGTAAAACTTAAAATTATAACTATTTTTTGGTACGGGTAACCTTCAACAAAGGCGTGTTTTTAAAGGATAAAAACTAAATGTCTGAACATTTATCCTTCATAGTGCATTCCAATCAAGAGTTATAATGTGGGTGGGGGCGGATTATGTCCCCTAATGTCAATAGGGTTAAAAAAAGAAATGTTCAGTCAAGAAATATTTCGTTACTAAATGAACCATTCTACACTTGATCAACATTGATATAATCGTCCGTTTTATATTTGATATAACGACAATCAATAATTTCTTGCACAATCTCATTGAAGTAATTGCTACCTTCAATGATGTATTAAGAACTATTTCTTCACGTAGGTGGAATCTCAGCCAAAATTAAATAGGAATTGACCAATAAAAATCAATACAAAATTATTTTGAATTAGTTACTAGTCTCTTTAATTTTTTCTATCATTCAGTTTCCACAAAATGTATTTAGATATGTATTAACAGAGGAAAAACGACGAAAAAGCGATAAATACTTACCCAGTATTTATAACAAAAGTAACTGTTTCATATACGCCACTAATATGGAATATATTTTCACCATGTTATTACTCACTGTGGATCGATTGATTGCAATTATGAAACCTTTGCATCATACCATCATATTCTCTAAAAACAGATGTATTGCTTTATTAATCGCATCGTGGGCGTTTTGCTTTTTATGTGTGGCTATTAGTCTTGGTACATATTCTTACAATACACCTGCTATTAATGGAGCTATTGTTCTTGTAATTCTAACAGCTACTTACCTGTTCGTTTTGGGTGCTTATGTAAAGATACTTGTCATTATTAAGAACAAAAGAAAATTAAATAAGTCTTTACATGCTACTAAAGTACATATAAGAACAAGACATTTGAAAATTCCAGGTCTAACAATGGTCATATTTACAATATTTTTCCTTGTTCCGAGTGTGGTATTCATTTTTATTGTGGAGCAACTTACAGCATATACTTTCAATGGAGCGTTTGTACCTATTTTCACACTTGGTATTTTTTTAGATGGTGTGGTATACATTTATTTACAAAATAAAATTAAAGAGTTTCTGCGCTGCATTATTCAACGTTTGATATGTACAAAACAATATGTTAACAAGTGAATTAAAGGCATACCTCAACGTCAAGTACAATCTTCTAAAACATACTGATTCATTGACTTTAAACACGAACAAAGACGGTACTACGAATAATGAAATTGCAACAACGATTTTTGCTTTGCGGACTGTTATATATTCAACATTACCAGGATATTGGTTGGTGATAATGGTATTTTATTAAAAAATTATTTCTTGCTGACAATCCTTGGAGAACATCTTTAGGGGTGTTGGTTTTGACACGATGTATAAATTAATACACTCTTTCCTGGGAGTTTTGAAACACCTATTGACCCTTATGTTGGGTGTTCTTGAACACCCTAAAGCGATGTTTTAAAGCACCCCGATAATATTATAAGGGTGTTTCAAAACACTCCTTAACCCTATTTAGGCTGGTAAAGGGCGGATTACGCCACCTGTCACATTATTATTTATAACGTCTGAACCACATAAGTAATAGAGCTGAAACTTATTGACTTTTTGACACTATCTATAAGATTAGCTTGATTACGTAAATGGATCAAGCAATGTGGGTCACAACATAAGACCATATATTTCTACATGGGGAAATCCTATATAAATCACTAAAACATTATTTCACAATAATTTGTGTTTGGTTAATACTTATATCATGAAACTGGGTCAGATTACAAATTTTTGGTCACATGACTAACCCGTTTTCCCCGATGTTTCCGAAATTTTAACGATAATTGGGATACTATGTAATAATGTTAAAGAACAACAAATTATCTGTCTAAAACTAAAAACAGAGTGCAAAAGATTTGCCACCATATTGTTCCTTCCATGATACACTATTAGCCTTTCATTGAATTTTGTTTCCCACCTGTTGAAAGTTCGGTTACTGAGGTAACGTTATCCCTAGTTACCAAATGTTTTTTATTTTAGAATTACCGCAACCCCCCCTCCTATCCTGAATAGGGTTAAAATAGATCAATCATTTTTAAAATATCCAATTGTAGCCAATTATATTGTCAAACAAATATTCCCAAAGGCATCAGTTAAACGGGCATTAATTAATAAACGAATCAAAGCAGTAGTCCCAGTTGGTCAAAACCTGTTCCAAGTCTGTAGTAAAGACGCTGATCTAGCGTCTTTACTGTTGACTTTGAACAAGATTGTGCCTATTCGGTTTCAAGTCTAAATGCGAGTTATATATATTCCAATTAGAAAACATAAGGGCGTTTTCCACTTCAGAAACTTTTCCACGGAACGGAAATGGAACAGAGGCTAAACCACAATGGAACTGAAAAATTTTCACTTCCAATATTACACTATTTACACTAGCTCTGGGTTGTTACTTGAATGTTTTGTGGAACTTGGTTCTTGAAGAATAACTTGACGAGATCATCCCACTTTCTCTTTCGTTTATTTCGTTCGTTCTTTAGCAGTATTCTTCTTTCAAACGCAGAATGACCAAATGTTTATTACAGAACCAAATAACTTTATTTTTAACTGATGTTGTTGTTATTACAAAGAAAAATCATTTTATTTTTAATATATACACGATATTGTGGTTAGAAAACTAAAAACGTTCAATTTGTTGCACAGAAAGTAGAAAATTGTTTACTTCAGTTCAACTTTGAATTTCTGCGGAACAGAAATATATTCCCTTCTACGCATGCGTATTTTCCGTTCCGTTTCCGTTCTGCGGAAAATGTTCTAAAGTGGAAAACGGCCTTAAATAAAAATATTTGTAAAATAACGTAAACAATATATTAAAAAGTCATTTATTCTTTTAAAGAGTGTTTTTTTTCTCTTTCTCTCGTGTTTGTGTTTTTTTCGTGTGTTTTCTAATTCGCAAAATTAAGTTTTTCTGATAAGCGAAATTTTGCTCATTTAAAATATATCCAATAATAAATAATAACGACTTTTATAATAGTTTATAGTTACTACTCTGCTACTGCTTAATAAACCAAATCAATAATTTAAAGACGGTAACGGCAGAGACTCAAAAATTAGGTTTGTAAAATACTTCGTATTCTATCTGCTTAAAGTTGCCTGTTAGTCCGGTTGCTGCACTGACATTCCCCACAGGAGCTAAAAGCGAGATTGTTCACGCATGGATGCATTGTTTCATTATGAATATTCTTTCAATTATGAAAATGTTCTTGCATATTTCGATGTTTCTACCTCACCAACTCAGAAAATGTAGAAAAATGAAGACTAGAAACACTAACTAGGCCAGTAGGGCAACACATTGGCATAATTAGATGTTCAATAAAGATTGTAGCCATTCGTGAAATTCTTCTCATTTAAGTTGTTCAGTTGTACTCGAATATGAATCTGAAAAGATAGACAGCTAATTCTCGCAACGGAGGAGTGTTAGATAAAAATTTAATGGTGAAATCGCTAACTAAACCAGTGGAGCAAAACATTGGCACGATTAGATGTTCAATAAATAACATCGATATTCTCGTTAAAAAAGAAATCATATAATTTGTATGCATGCGCACTTGCGGATACTGAAGAAGTGTAAAACGTGTTTTTAGAGCAGAGTTTCGAATCATTCTCAATGTTTCACAAAGAAATACATATTTGTATTGCCGGATGAAAAAGCAAGTCGTTTCCTTGAGAGTGAAGGCACTAAATACATCCCTTATTTTTAGATCAGAATTTCCGAAGAGGACTTTATAAAGAAACATTAATTTTTTATATTAAAAATCAAGTTATTTTCGCACTTATTCGCGAAGTCAAAATACATCTAAATCATGTCATTGTGTCAGAATTTCAAACTTGTATAAGTATAACGTTTTGATACAAAAAATATTTCACAAGTAACTTTATTATGTAAGAGAACCTCTTACATAATATACTTATACAAAAATAAATTTTCATACCCAAGATAAGCTATGACGTCATAAGTATGAAACAATAGGGCACCTGCTAATCATTGCTGTAATAAAATGTAGTTTATAGTTTGAAGACCTTTGGTGTAAATTTTTAAGAAAATTATGCAGCCCCCCCCCTCCTCCTCCACCCCCCTCTAAGCTCCCAGGGCCCTAAAATGCCTAGGCCTAATAGAGTTAAATTGTACAAACAGAAAATGTTGTAGCTTCAAGAACAAAAATGTTAAGTTTCTAGGTACAGTACTGAGTTAAAATCAAAATTCCAAACAAAATCTATAACACTAGTGCTAATAGGGTTAATCGTATTTCTTTAAATGCGTATAGGAGGTATTTATTGTCCGCTTCAGCATATGGAAATGACTTAAATTATTTTCCACACAAAGCTTTGAGAACGATTCAAAATTGTGCCCAAATACCCGATTTAGACGTATTCAGAGCTCGCAGATGCGCATGGAAATCACTTGAAATTCTGGTCTAAAAACATGATTTAGATGAATTTAGCGTCCGCGCATGTGCATGTGCATGAATTTATTTATTTTTGAACCAGAATATCGTTGTTTGTTACTGAAATATTGGGACTGATTCCAAATTCTGATCAAAAGACGCAATTTAGGTGTGTTTAGACTTCGCGCAGTCATCTCTTTTAGCAGCAGAAAAGTCTTCAACATTTTACCGAATTTCAACTCATCAACTACCTAACTCACAACTAGTAACTACCCAACTCACAAATCAAACACTACTCAATCTCGTACCCAATCTCCTATAATATAATGTTTTGCATATGATATAAAATTATTGGGGCAAGGTTGATTAACTTTATTTATTTTTATTTTTTTATATATAATACCACTAATTTACAGAAAATAATACTTAACAGGACAAGTACAACGCTCTATATGTCTTACCGCAGAAGCTTTACCATAAAAGCAGGTCAACGAATTTCTCATCTGGAAGGTTTTATATATTTCAACAATGTTGTCAAGGTGTTCCATATGAATACGTGAATACGAATGACAGGTTGTGGCTTGTAAATTTAAGTTCAAACTGCAACTACAAACCGGACTGGTCTTATCACGGAAATTATGCTGAAACTTATGAACTCTGAGATGGCTTAAATTAACATATAATCTAGTAAACAATTTCAAGCTCTTTGGATCAACAATACTGAATACAGAGTGTTCTATTGGTCAAATGAAAACTAGCAGCGATATAAACTGAATTTGATATGGAACTTCGAATCTTATGACCAAAGTTGTTCCAATGAATGGCACAATAAGTATACAAAAAGATATTCAGATATGTTACGTGTGACAATGTTATGTCTTCTATACCGACGTCTGTCACGACTCAAGACCAAGCTCTGCATACAAGCGTTCACAGGATGACCCTCGAATAGCACCTGTTATTGCTAGAGTATTATATTAAACCCACTCAATCATCTCACAAAAAATATCATTGTGAGGCTTATCATATATAACATTTCAATAAGGAAGATGTGGCCGTATAAAAGATTTAGAATGGTCAGCGTCAAATAAGGTGTACAGTCTTTTAAGCAGGTCAATACCCTCATGTCATTTCGTTCGATTAGTTTTTCATCAAGAAGCAAACCATATGATTCTGGAAAGGCGCGAAAGTAATGGGAAAATTATTGTAATACAAAGCAGGATGAGAAACTGGCTTCTTTTTGTAAGAATAGATAACCGATGTGGATTGTTTGTTAGAATTCAGATTAAAAACCACTAGGACAAGATTCTGTGCAAAATTCAAAAGAAAAAATTCCATTTGATGTGGCGTCCATTTTTAGATTTCCAATGGTATTTTTTGCCATTTGAGAATTAATATTTTATCTTATTTTTACCCTCGTAAAGCATTGCCAAGACGTGCTATTTTTATTATGAAGGACAAGCCCGTTTTAGTCTTTGGGAAATTTTGTAACATGATTAATTTAATTACTTGGAACATATATACTCAGAAATATCCTGAAGTTGGGAACAATTTGCTCGTTCGTTACAGAGATATTGACAATTAAAGTACCTTTATAGTCCCGAAAATCCAATTTTCTAATTCAGAATTCTCATTCCCCGTGAAGTTTGTCTCCTTGTAAAATGTCATGAAACCGTATCAATATTGTATTGGCTTATTACAATGAAGATAATGGAAAGAATTGTATTTAAATGGTAAATATAGGTTGATAACCTTCACAATAACTCCAGATCTCCAGAAAAGCAAGCAAACAACTTAGTTATCTTTGATAAAGAAGATAATGGTCCAAGGGGAGAACAATAAAAGCCGGCTGGAGGGACGATGAACGTTCCTAAGTTTATGTCAATGCTTTGACTTTTTAATTTTTTCTATGTAATATGTAGAATATTATGTTCTCTACTTCTTTCTACAAGTACTGATATCTCCCATTCCTACCAAATATCAGGGTTTTGGTCTTTGACTGCTGGTAAAGTGTCCTCACACCGTGTCCAGATTCTTCTTTGTATGGATAGGCTCAATTATCGTATGTTTCCGTGTCGATGCGCTAGGATTACGGTGGCATATGTACATACAGCATTCGTATATGGAAAATGACAGAAATCGGAGAAGTTCTATCGGAGGAAAAGAGTGGTAAGAGCAATTATTATTTGTTTATTTTGGCACTTGAAGATCTCAGTTTGGTGTAAAACTTTCAGGTATTCTTTCTTTTTTTTCACATCTTCCTAACAATATCTAGAATAGAAAACTGCATACATGGAGTATATTGGTATATTGATCCGATTTGAAGCGCAGTACATCGTATAATAAATACATAAACTACAAGAAAATAACAAGTACGTCATCAGCAAATGGGTTCTCGTACCCACGGCCAAATGTGAGTTGCAACTTTGTGCCTATTTTCGATGAAAGAAAACTGTGGAACTGATAACCTCCGACTGTCACTTTCTTCCGTGCTTCCAATGCTGTTGTTTCCAAACTTTGTCGGTTGATGATGTTACATAAAACAGAAAATACATTAAATTAATTAATGCTATTAGCTATAATTGCATAAGTTTACAATACCACAACGCTACTGATGACCGAGGAATATTTACTGGGAATGACTCTTTCTATGTGCAATTGTAATGCGCCTTAACCGGTAATCCGAAATGCATTGTATTGCAGAACCCGAAAAGAAACTACGTTCCCGACTTGTCTGCGATCGTCGGAAACAATGGTTTCATCACAATAAAAATTATACGCAAATTTAAATAGTAATGTTGCATCTGTGCCTCTTTTGATATATAATTGGTGCAATTTAGCAAGTAAAATGATCCAATCTTGAACAAAAATACTATAGAAAAAGTGAAGTTTTTGCAAAAACCTTTCAAAATCAACTTAGAAAACATTTTAATTAGCAAGGCAAAGGTAAAAATTTCCGAATTTGTTCCAAGAACGTGGGTACTACGCTGATGGGAACAACAGAAATCGTCGAGTTTGAGTTGTTTTCTGCATTTTTGTTATATTAATGGCTTGTATTGTCCGTCGAAATTTGTAAAATGTCTCTTATTTGATGTAGTTATATTGTTGTACCTACTTTCTAATCTATCATAGAATATGTCACAGACACTTACCTTATTAGGAATATAGATATTAATTCTCCAAATTACTTGATGGACATAACGTCGTAAATAAAATGGAATCGTCAAAGTCAACGTCGTTTCGTTCTGTTTCATTATCATGTGCTATAACTTTTCGTTTATAAAGCTTTTGCCAATTATTTTCAGATTATAGGAGATATTGACCATATTTTAAAAGATAGATTTGGTCCCAATTCATGCTAGGGGCGGAATCAACCCTCTGCTGTATTGTAATTTTTGATTGGAATGCGCTAGTTTTAGTTTTATCCTTTAGGCAAATATTCCAAAAAATCTTTTTTGAAAATCCGTCCCAATCCTCTTTGACCACGCCCTTTTTGAAGGTCACCAGTACCAAAAAAAATAAATCATTTTTTAGGTTTTATGTTTCAAACCAGAAGAGGGAAAAAATTGTGCCATGTAAAATTACAAAATGATGACTTAAATGATGACTTAAATACTTCTAATATATTTGCTGGAAAAAAAATGCCAGCGCACTTGATAGCTACACTCTTTTTTTTTATAAGAATGATGTTTTTTTCATTTAGGGTACCTTATGCTTAGTTTATAAGTGACTGGAAGGGTAAAATATGCTTAGATTATGCTTAAAATTATTATGAATAAGGGTATCATCTATGCTTATGCTTATATCGAGTGTTTATTCCATAATGTTGAATAACCTATTTTCTTAAGAAATGACTGTGAAAATATCAATGTTATGATTTAATATAATATTTTGAAGTTCGTCTTTCTTTCCGAATAACCCTCTGATATTTTGATGAAGTAACTTAAGACCTGGAAGTTTATATAGGTCGAATAATTCAGGAAGCGATCTTTGAGTTGAGATTTCGTTAATTAATCCATTAATAAAGACAGGATCATAGTGAGGATTAAAATCTTGTTGACAAATTCGTCATGCTAAAGACGATAGAACGACGTCGAAGATATTCTTAATACAACGTCCAGTATGTGGATATATTTGTGACTGCTCTCGAAAGCTTTTCAAACAATGGCAAGAAAATTGTCTGTCAAGTTCTTATATATAAGTTAATTAGGAGGATTTATTGAAATTAGATCAAATATACCAGATAAAAATTAATTTTTAATTGTAACCAATGGTGTTAGTTTATATGTCTTAATGAGATAACAAGCATTTAATTGACAGCTGTTGTACGTAAACATATATTACGAACAGATTAGAGCTATAGCTAACATTTATGATGAAATCTTTTAGCGTCTGTGTGTAAATTAGAAAATATTGTTATGATTAAGTCTTTGTTATGATTAAATCTTTTAGCGTCTGTGTGTAAATTAGAAAATATTGTTATGATTAAGTAAAAGAATAAGGTGTTGCCTTACTTGACCATGGTGTGTTGGAAATGAACTGTGGACCATGGTAAATCCCATGGTATGTTATGCAGTCCTTGCAATGGAAAAATAATAATGAAAAAACCATTAGTTAATAATGACATCATTAAATAAAATAAACAAAAGAACACTTAGAAATATTATTTTCGAAATTTGAGTGTCCCGATAGGCAACAACTTGTTCAAAGTCATCAGTGAAGACACTAGAACAACGTTGGAAACGTTGTTCTAGCATCTTTACAGTGGACTTTGAACAGGTTTTTGTCCGGTTCACTATTTTGTCATGTAAGAACTCGTATACAGATACTTAAGAAATAACTTTCATTGTACTGCCAAAAGCCTGTTCAAAGTCAGCAAAATAACGTTTGCCTTCATAGGTTTTAATGGTTTTAACTAGTAAAGTATTTATTTCATCTATTAAACTTAATAAATATGAGAGGTACCAGACCTTCATTAACCATTGGTGGACCAAGGACTGACAGAAAGTTACTATCCAGAAAATCAGGATTGTCAGGAGATGTTTGTGTTGGAACCAACTACTTCACATGTTATTGTGGTCAGTGGGTACTTTGGGTAAGTGGTTACCTTTTGTGGTCAGTGGGTACTTTGGGTAATTCGTTACCTTTTGCGTATGAATTGTACGTGATCTAAAAGTATTTTAAAAAGAGCATATCGATATAAAGTTGCAACAAAGAAAAATAACCTTGTCGATGTAAATTCATGTTTATTACAAGTATAGTAGCGTTGCTTTGATGATCTTTCCATCAAACGGCATTCTGCCTAGTGAAATATAGTAAATTTCTTACCGTTTTCTTTCAATATATTTCAAGTCAAAACAAGAAGCCGAATCGGCTTGAAAAATCACGCCTTTTGCAATGAAAATTGGACAGAGAAAATACTCAGTCTCAGCATCTCAGACAGGTGAAATGGAGATTTTCATCACAGAGATTAATCCAGAATGTTGTGCTCTATCGGATGTGACCAATGAGTGCAAAACACAAAATAAGCACGAGTTAAGAAAGACTTACCGTTAGAACTCTAACCCAAAGTTAGAACTTTTATTTTTCAACGGTTAAAAATTCCATTTTCTAACTCGAGATTAGAACTCTTACCTATAGAGTTAGAAGACGTAAGTTCCAACCTTGCGTTAGAGAGTTCTAACCTTGCGGTAGAGTTATTTATAAAAACAAACTCTCCTTCGCATGTACAAAAAGTGTTCACATGCGTGATTTTGTAATTAAAATATTGCACGTAATTATAGCCAATCGAAATTATCTTGTTTTTTGATTTTTTTGGAATGATTGACAGATGAGAGAAACGAGTTTCAAAATATAATTACCGAACTATTAGTTATAAACCCCCGAACGAAAATTTGGGTTATAATTTATTTTAAAATTATTCCGGCGAAAAGCATTTACAAAATAAAAAATAAACATGGATGATGAGCATGCATTTCTTGAATTTGAAACACTGATGAAGATGATCCAGTTGATGCATTACTATTATGATATTATAATGAATTTGAAAGTGTGGAGGTAATGTATGAGGATAATGTGTTGATACTTGACCATCTTCCATGTATCCCCTTTTGTGATGAAGCTAATGTTGGTAATGTCGTTGTTGTTGAACAGATCGAAGAGTCCAAGATCTCTCAGAGTGTTGGAGTAGTCAACACGTTTCTTAGCATTGATATATCCTCATTTCAAGATTATTTTTCCAGCACATTCTCTACACAGGTTATTTATCTTATTTACATGATTTTCCATTCCTATCAGAAGAAAATGAGAAATGTTCAATATTGGCTCTTTTCAAACAAAAAAGGATAAATATATAAGTATATTCTATACAATAAAGTGTAAAACCACAACTTTGCCAACTAAAACGTTATTTAGCTAGATGGGTTTGTTTTATTTTGAGAGATTGCATCCAATCTTTTTTTCTTTTTTGCTAATGTTATGTAGAAAAGACCCAAATGTTAGCTAACTAATGAAAAATGTCATAAAACTACTCGGGAAACACAAAATTAAATTTAATATAATTGTCGGTAATTGTCGGTAGATTTAATATTCAACACACCGCGCACCGAAAGTGCTAAAAAAGACTGGATCTATCCGAGGCGGATGTAATCGATTGTTCTGTAAAACAATAGAGAATATAATAGCGAAACACGGCGTTGTGAATCTTTCTCTTTCCGTATATCTATGATGTAACTAATCTCATATTTGATGAACTGCGGAATATATAATGCCTGTGGGAAACCACAAAAGTTATCTGAACGCCGCGCAGACTTGCGTTTCAATAAATCACTTTCCTCCGGAGACGTGATTTAATAAACCATATATTATAGATCAAATGAAAAAATGAAAGCTAACTGAATAACTGAACGGTGACATTCCACCCCTCTTCTATTCAATTTGTCACGTGATCTGATGTCATATATTTCGAATCAATTCAACTTCACTGATTATGATATTGCAGGTTACTGATCACATCAAACGAGGGAGATTTTTGCTTCAGGTTAATCTGGTAAACTTGGTGCAGATTTGGATTAAGAAATTACAGATGTCTAAATTTTTCCCGATAGACCTATTCACAAATGCATGAAAGTGAATCAAAGTTGAACTTGTTGCAATGCGATAGGTTTATTTTTGTGCAAAGTACTGCACATTACATGTCAACAAATCTTAGTTTGACCAGCCTCGTTTTCATGCATTTGTGAATAGGACAATTGTCGCTGTAACGCTTTCTCTACATTTTGTGGAACGTCATGAATATCACGCCAATATAACCGGCTGGATGTGGCTATGATGTCATTTTGATGTTGTTCCGTCGTGTTGTCACTAGTTAAACTAGCATTTGTTCTAAAGATATCGAGTAATTCAAATGTACAGCGGACTATAATAACGCAAATCTTAAAAGGGCTTGAATACCTGCCATTTCTTCACAGTTCAGCCAGCGTTATTTAAGTTACTTAACTACACTAAAATAATTTTACTTGTCGTGTTTTTGTATTAAATGAGAGAAAACACAAGGTTATCGATTGCCAAAGGAAGTAGCCAAGAACGTTGACATCTATATAAATTTTGTTTATCAAAAAAAAGTACTCTCTCCCTGCATGCACACGACCCCGTAACAACGTTGTAAAAGCGTCATAACAACATCGTAACAACGTCCAATGATGACGCTACGTTGTTGTGACGTTGTGTTTCCACTGGCTGGCACACTACATCTAATGATTCAAAATATTTTCCATGTTTTTGAAAAATAGTAAACATGATTGTGACGTCAATTTTTATCAATGGGATGTGTACTCTTTTGGCTTTTACAGCGGATTGTACGCCATTGTACATTTCACTCAGTCATGAATAAGCTAAATAGTTTTTTGCACCATATGGATGATATTTTGAATATATTAGATCGTGTTAATAAGATATGTAAACTCATTGAACTTTCTATTCAAAATCCTTCTTGGTTTGACATCATGAACTGTTTTATAATGTAAATACAGGTTTTCTAGTTTCACAGTTGAAAATTCTGCAAGATGGTTGAAACATCACACCTAATTTGTGAATAAACTAGTAAGTCCTCGTGTGGAAATAGATCAAAAGGAATTTATATTTGGATGTTGTGATATATACTGCAGCAACGATTATTTTTCTCAACTTTAATTCAGACAGCGATAATGAATCTATACACGTAATTTTGATAAGAACAGTTTATAAGAACGTAACACTTAAATATGCTAAAAATTAAGAACATGCTACTCTAGCTCTTATTCCAACACCCCCGCCTAATAACCTTCAGGAAATCTACAATAAAATAAAGCAGGCAACTCGCTAAAAAGCTAGGGGGAGAGAGTTCCTACTAAATTAATGCGATACTGTTGGATTCGAAATCGTGTTTTTGCTGATTATTTTATATAAAAAGTTACTTCTGAAAAGCTGTTGTATCAAATCATGTTACTAAAGAAAATAGGAAATTCCACACCCCAGATAAGTCATGACGTCATAATTATGAAGTATCTTTTGGGGTAAAATTGAAAGAAAAATATGCAGCCGTTCGGATTTTATAGAGGAAGCCCTCATGGCCCTAGGCCCTCAGAGCCCTAAAAAGCCTAGACCTAATAGGGTTAACACTTTGAATCAACAAAGATTGTTTTATATATAATATTCTTGTTCCTCTTAAGGTTGATTTACACGACAAAGACAATTTGCTTTAAATTAAAAACAAAGGCTTTAAAAAATGTATTGTTAAAAAGATATTATAAGACTCATAACGGTAGTATGATTCATGCTTATAGGAATCAGGTATATTATTGTACTAAAAACATGTAGCTGGTCGAGCTAGTTCACTATTTAATTACTTTATGAAATTGTTTTAAAGCATGATAACAGTGTCAAACCATAATATACTATAAACACTATATATTAAGTCACATTAAGAAACATAAGGAGCTAAACATCAATAGATAAAAATGGAAGAACCTAACAGTAGTTCGTTAGTCGAGAACCTCGGTAAATTATTTGGCAGAGAATTGGTAATAAGACGAGAAGAAGAGGAATATGAAAAAAAATTCGCCCTAGACAGTGTGGAGGTAAGCAAATAGACACCACACGCAAAACGTAAATGCTGCCTAGTACCCAGGTACAAATGCGAATATTCGTGCAGTGCGTCTTGCTAATAGAAATTTAAATATTCTTGTCTAAGTTAAATTTCACCTTGTCGCAAATATTTATGTGAGAGATTGTAGTTTGAAGCATCCTAACCAAAATTACTTATAATATCTTTTTAAACATTGATTTCCAATAAGCAGAAATTTCAGCGTGACAGCCAAAGAAAGGCATATCATACAACTTGTTAGCTTAATGGTGCAAAATCACCCTATTTTGGTCAAACTTTTATATCCATGACATGAAAGCTTATCAAGTCAGTTAGAGATTCTGAAGATTTGATTCCCTAATGGCAATTATTTGTGGAGATATGAGTGATTAAAGTTTTGTATTTTTTATACTAACTGTGTGGCAGCCATATTGTTTGGTCAAACTTCATAGATTATATGCATAATTACATAAAGTTGTAGCTAGCATTTAGTAAAATAATTCTGTATTTAACCTACTGCCTGTTATTTATAAATGCTCAAATCTTCAGGGTTTGATCAGCAATTGTCAATAATGAACTTGACATCGATTTTAGAGTTTTGACAAATTATCATTGCTATAATGACCGAAAAGATATGTTCTTCTGTTTGATAACTTGTAGATGACGATAATACAGTGGATTATATATGTGGAGTATGCGCTATTATAACGTGCTTGCATATATCAATATTTGTATAGATTTTCATACATTTAAAATAATAAAGGAAATTCTTTGTATTGCTTCTCTTCCAATTGGTAAAATATTTGTAAACAATATTGTTTTCTTACACCTGCCAAAAGTGTGATATTTAACCCTATTCTTTCATACTTTTTTCATAGCTTGCAAACGAACGGGTATTGCGGATAGAACTTTTCTTAGAATTTATCTAGGATCACTTAAAATTAGTTCAGGGGGTAACTACGGATAATTTTCCCTTAGCAACCAAATTTCTGACAAGTGGCATGAATATTTTTTTAAAACCCTTTTTTTTTATTCTTACTTTTGCTTGAAAAACATTATAAACAAATTTTGGCGACCAAAATATTTTCACCTACATTTTTTTTGCACTACTTGTTTGGCCCTGTTATGACGTCATCATAAGTAATTATGCCAAAGATTTATTTATGTGTTGAATTAATGTTCGGAAAAAACTTGGCAGCAAAGGTGCTCAAATAACGCCGAACGTTTTTTCCAACTGGAATCGATCATGCTTCGAATGGCGACACAGCGTATAATACTGCCACATACGGGATGTCTCTCTATTCTGACTGTAGTATATAATGTAGTATCGGATATTTCTTGATATATAAGCTGGGGTATTTCCATGCGTGGCTAGTATAACGTTTTTATAATGCATTTTTCAGGTTGAAACCTTGTCAAAAGATCAACTGAAAGGTAATACACATTTATTAACTATACTATGCAAAATAACGTTAGAAAATATATTTTGAAAAAAGCATTCACACGATATAACGATTTCAATGTGTTTTTCTGAGCAGATTAGTCTTTGAAAATTTGTTCCAAAATGGCTCCAACACATGGAAAGATATTTAACGTGTTGCTTACCTTACCCGGTCGAACTTGCTTGGATATAAGTGTTGGAAACTAACCAACCATATCTAATAATTTGGTAAAAAAAATATATTTTAATTAAATTGACAACCAATGCAGTTAATGTTAATTCGAGGTAATAGAAAAATTTGTTAACCTCCTTCAAAATAGTTATTTGTATAAGCGCCTCATTCCCTTGAATAACCTCCCAGCTCTAGCGATGAATTGGGCGCAAACTTGTTCAACGTCGACAGTAAAGACGCTAGAACAACGTGGAACTGCGTTATTCTAGTGTCTTTACCGCGGACGTTGAACAAGTTTTCGACTCATGGGAAATTATCTTACAGAAGAGTAGTCATTTCCATTCTAACTGATTCCATGTGATCTTTGTTTGTGTTAACATGGAATTCGTAACATAGGAGAAAGGTGAATAATGGACGCTGGTATTCATTCGACACTGTATCGGCGCCAATTTAAAATGGCGATTTTTCAAATAAATAAAGGAAATTAGAGAAGAACGTTTATGACAGCAACTAAACTTGAACATCTACAATCGTGGACATAAACTACACGCCACAAGTAAAACAAAAGGACTTTTTCACTTGACGAATTCTGTAGTTACCAGCAGCCTAGTACCCAGGCTTTTATGGAACAAATTAGAATTTTCGTGCCATTCGTGTTGCTAATCAAAATTATAGAATGCCTTACTTTAAGTTGAAACTTCGACTTTTTACTTCGTCTATTGTATTTTTGTCCAATATTGTAGCTGCCCTTATTGAATATCTTCATACTGCGACTAGAAGTCACCACCAAGCCCCCCCACTCTCACCCCTATTATAAACCACCTCCATTTATAAGCCCGGTACTTAATTGCTAACACCTTTTCCCGAAATGAACAAAAACAAAATATTTTCCTCCATATATATTCGTTGTTAGATTACAAAGAAGCATTTGCTCATTATGATAAAGAAAGAGATGGTATAATACGACCAAAAGATTTAGGTTTTGTTATGAGATCATTAGGACAAAATCCTACAGAACATGAGCTTGAAGAAGTGCGAAACATAGTGGAAATTGAAGGTAATCATTTAGCTATCGCCATATTGATTATTTAAAAAATGTTACCCGATTTTCTTATTTTGATAAAACGTAAAGATGCTTTCATGATTTCACATTTTTCGATCGACTTAGAATTAAAATATTTTCGATATATTGGATAACAGTACATCAGATTTAAATACAACGACGAATTTGTTCGCTCGAATTCTAACATTGGTTGAAAGTGTGGCGCTTTTAACCAATGTAATGGATTTATTTAGAATTCACGCGAACGAATTAGTGGGATCCACTATTACATCCAGAAAAATATATTTTCCATTCATAGAAAATTTTATATTTGTTTAGGTACTGGTTATATTGAATTTCCAGAGTTTGTCTCCATGATGGCAAAAAAATGCAATGATAGTAATGAAGAATATATACAAGAAGCTTTTCGAGTATTTGATGGAACTGGTATGTTTACCATGACTTATCTTGGGCAACATTTATTTTATCATCTTGTTATCACATTGTGCCCCTATATATACTTCTCAATGGACGTTATTTCAACATGAAAAGTTAGACGTTAGAACGTGGTGACAGAGTGAAAACAACGTGATAACAACATGATAACAACGTGAAAACAACGTTACATTATGTTCAAAATATGTCACATTCCGGCAGGTTTATATTGATAACTTCTCAATGAATGAATGACTTATTGTTGTAGAAATTTGCTCAATTCCATATCTTCTATGTAATAACATTTTGAAAAAAATGGAGAGACTAAACTAATTTTGAATAAAGAGAGAAGCAAACGTCCAATACTCGATGGAAAGATTGCTGATATCCGACTTTTTTTAAAAATATTATTAATATCAAATAAGTTACACAAGCGTTTGTTTTAAATGCACAGCCACAACATATTCAAAAGCTGAATAGTGATATTTTAGAGACACACTGACGCTAATTATAGAGCTTGTGAAGCCTAGAGTAATTCGTAGCAGTAAACTGTAATTGTTTAAAATCAAAGCGTCACAAAATTGTGAGGAATAGGAGAAGTAATGCACTTTCGGTCTAAATACGATCAATTTACCATTACCATCTGCATCCAATAATAAATGTTCTTAAATTTTACGCAGGTGCAACATATCGCTACCCTGTTGTTCTAACGTCGTGTGCCCACTGATTATACTTCCCTCTAACAGCATATAATTTTTCTTTATTGTCTAATGAGTTCCGAATTTCAAATATCTCCTACTCTTCTGCGGGTAGGTGCATAACACCTGCATAAAACTCCAAATATCTCCTACTCTTCTGCGGGTAGGTGCATAACACCTGCATAAAACGCGCATTTAAAAAAATGATAAATTAATTATGTTGAGAAAGTAGTTTTATCCACATGTCTGCTGTTTTAGCAATATATGTTTATGAAGTGAGTGAGATAAATGAACACAAGATAATTTAATGTGTATCCTGAATAGCCAATAGTTAAGGCGGGTTTCCTCTTGGTAAATTAGTTCGAACGAATTCTAAATGAAGCCATTGTATTGGTTGAAACGACGTTACCGTGGAAACTGTCCGCTAAAAGTGTTTTTTTCTCGCTGTGAGGAGGTGTCCGCTAAGAACTGTCCGCTATATAGAGGTTTTTTTATGAGGCTTTTTGCCTAAATCAATCTGCTCCTGAAAAAATGTTCCGTTAAAAGGCGGTGTCCGCTATATAGAGCATATCCGCAATAGAGAGATATTACTGTACAACATATTTTCTTCTAACTTTTAGGAAAAGGCTCGATTTCTGCAGATGAAATATTCAGTGTTATGTGCACACTTGACGAAGGGTTAACACTTGATGAGGTAGAAGGCATTATGAAGGAGGTAGATGCAAATGGTGATGGTCTAATTGAGTATGAAGGTATATATTTTATTTGCATGATCCAGTGGGCCGAAACATTTTCAAAGTCAGCAGTAATGACGCTAGAATAATGTCGTTTAACGTTGTTCTAGCGTCTTTACTGCTTTATCAACGTTTTGCTCACTGGGAAATAATAGTCAAATAACAGGTACCTGTCTTTACAATATTTTTACCCTAAGAGATCTCCACCCTCCCCTACCATTCCTCAAGTTTTTTTAGTAACGTTATTTTCACTAACCCTAGTGACTTGGTGACTTTTCAGGACAACTTTTCCAAACTTCAAAACTATAGGTAACGAAGAAATTGAGATAAAGGCTATGTTTTAAAATCATTCAGAGCAAAATTTATATTATTAAATTGCATTTTTATTCAAACGAAATTATGAAGAACTAAGTTACAGGGAGTGGGCTCGGAATTCTTCCAGTTTTTCCACATCAAAAAATGTCCCGTCTTATTAGGGTTATGGCGTGTGAACTTCTACCAACGGAATGTATTATTTGGAAATGTTTTGCCTCATATTAACGATGTCTGTGAATAAGAGCAAAGCTATATATATCTCGTAGATGCGTATCATATGATGACATCTTCATAAGAATAAAATTCAACTAATTATTTTGTGATTGTCCTCCTGATAATATCATCATTGTAATGTAAATTTCTCCTTTAATACTAATCGGTAAGGGGGTCATTAATCATGAACAATTACTATTATTTTGGTGATGGCGTTACTCGCCTATTCGGGGAGGCTTTTTATTCCAGGGAAGCGTTTGTTACGAAATTCACAAAACAAAACAAGTTTCAGTGAAGGAAGGGTCTGTTCAAGATAATTCGAGAGAGGGCGTGAATTTAATGAAATAGTTACTATACACTGAAATTTACCTACAAATCTTGCCAGCAAATTTCATCCATTGTGCTTTAGCTCAAACGTTCTTTCTAAAGGTTTAATAAGAATTACAAAGGCGACGTTTTAATATTTAGATAGCAAAATGATTATTTACGTCGTAGAATAGTCACGTGACCAATAGACAATGAGGTATTGGTACATATCCTTTTACATAAAAGGTAATGTTTATTTTCATTGTGACACTTCTTTTACTTTAGTGTTCTCCAAAATTATGTCATCAAAGTAACTAAAGAAAGATCCATGGACGATATTATGGTATTTAACACTGTTATTCAAATTGTTGCTATAGCATAGGTATCAACATCGAGTTATCCAGTGTTCGAGTTAAACAGATTAAGCTGCAACGTGCCGTATTAAACATTAATTGAATTAAATACGAAGTTTATTTACCTAATTTACAGCTCATTAACTCTAATTGGACTGGGATGTTTTGAGGTTGAAAGGTTACCATCGATGCTAACACACGTTTTATCATACTGATAAGCCTAATATGAAATGATACTACAATTTCTTAGTTCCCGAGATATTAAAATAAAAAAATTATGTTCGTTTCAAAAATGTCTACCTGAAGGCTGAGATTGTTTAAAATATAAATCCTGTCTCCTTCCTTCCTCCTGTCCATCCATCCATCCATCCTTCCGCGGAATCACGCCCATTCGGCGTGTTAAAACGGCACTGTGTTAAAAAATGATACCAGTAAGTCACATCGAAGCATTGGTTCTGGTCGAGTTGGCTCCAAAATACATACCAAAAATTGGCGAGTGTTTTGTATGTTATGGTCAGTGCGGGTTCTAAGTACTTTTGTTCATTTAGCTACCTCTTTTTGTTCTTTCAATTTCAAGTCAGCCTATCTTTTCCATTTTGGTGTTCAACCAGGGAGCAGCTGATTTGAAATTGAAAGTGTTTTCTTTTTTTCTTGGCCCATGATCGAAAAGAAGTTTTGAATCTTTGTAGTAATTGAAGAAATGATAAAGTGAAGATTGTCGGTAGGCAAAAAACATCGAGATAAAAATGGCCCAATCCGTCTAGCTACCTTTATTATCTATCCTTTTGTTGTTGTTTTTCTATCTCGTGTCATAGACGAAAGCTTAGAGTTATCTTGTAGACTTCCTCTTATATACTTCTTCTGTCAGAATCGTTCAGTGCATATTATGTGTATTATTTGCGTACTTTTGTGTTAGCCCTCTGCGGGTGAATCGTGTTTCTAAACGATTTACCTCACTCCCAGTTCAAAAAATATATACAAACATATTTTTTAATATTTTAAAAACTGTTTTTATTTTTTTTGCACTTTACCCCTTCATAGCAAATAATTATTCATAAAATGATATTTGTGAATTGTGAATTGTTATTACAGTAATAAAGACAATAAGATACATGGTTACAGGAAAAAGGCAAAGAGAGGTTAATTTAGTTGTTTTAGTTGCAAAAAGTATGCAGAGACTCTTGAAAGGGAACTTCTGAAGAGAAAGGAGCTGTTTCCGACGATAAAAGATATAATAGATATTAAACTTCGTTTTTTACTCGTAGTACACTTAACATAAGAC
>JAULBZ010001411.1:0-22340 GCA_032360805.1 Neoturris breviconis | reverse complement strand
CTTTGTAACTGGGCAAAAAATATTTTTCTGGATTTTACTGAATGTCCAATAATCAATAAAAATGCGGCGATTTTTTATTCTGAATATAAAATGCGGCGGATTACTATGAACGAAAAATTAATTATGCATGGTCTAAATATTAATGTGTGTTAATGTGTATTCACTTTAGGACTATTTAATTACCATCATGAGTATAGCTGTTTTTTGACCGGCTGTTATTTCGAGCCCTGGATATGCAAGATCTTTTTAGTAGACTTTATAACCAACAAAGATTTTTGACCAAATAATGTTTTAAATCTACAAGTTTCCAAATGCAAAACCTCTCCTTTGGAACTTTGAGGGAGAACATCAACCGGAAACGGACAACGTGGTGGGATGATAGAGAGTAAGAAAAGCATCTGCAAAAATTTCCAGGGTTTGCAGCTAAAAATAACGAACTGTTTCCTTTGTGACGAAATCTTTAACATTTCAGACCACTAAATTTTTTTGACCAATGAATTTTCAGTTGATCATATCATCATCATCATCATCATCATATAAATGATTTTTCAATTATCAATATATTGTGCTTCCTCGCTTAAGTCGGGCGCTTATTTATTTAGACAGCTTTAGAGGGAGCTTATTCAAGGGGGGTGCTTACTTAATTTTTTCGAAAATCGAAAAAGAAAACATAACTAAATTAATGTAATACAGATATGTTGTTGTTATGTATTACCAGTTGTCATACAAATTTCAGATTTGTTATTTAAAACCACCTTAATATACATGTATTAGACTTTAAAACAGAAAAGAAAGTTTGTTTTTATAAATAACTTAGTAAGTTTATTATTAATAATCAATTTTGATAAAAAAAAAAAAATAAAGGAGAGGGTTGCTTATTTAAAAATATAATTCTAATTAGGAGGGTACTTATTCGAGAAATACGGTATATATATTATATTTTGTATTTGTTCTTCACATTGATGTAAGTGTCACCTTAGTTCTCTTAGTACTACTGTAAATGTCTTAGAATGTTGACTTTCTTTATATTTTCTCCCAGCATTTTAGTCTAGAGAACTGGAAATATTTTCTCATTTTAAGCATCCAGGCTAAAAAACGGTATTTCCCGGCTCTGTAGTAATCCAGGCTAAAAAACAGGCTATTTTTCCCAGCTCTTTAGACTGTGCATTTTTCTTATGTACAAGTTCAAATGGTACCAGTAAGGTCTGTTTGTCTTTTATAAATAAATAGTTAACAATAACTTAGTTCCTAGTCCATTGTATGACTTAAAAGTTAATGCTACCACAGGTTGTTTCAATGTTGATCCGATGCCGTGTGTCCACTTGTTAGTGCTACATCAATATCCACTTTTGCACTATACTTTATATGAGTTAAAATTACTGTTTATATGCCACTTTAGTAATATTTATAGGAGTCAAAATTACCATTCATCATTTTAGTGATATCTACAACAGATATCTGAGTCAAAATTACCGTTAACACATCATTTTGGTGATACCTACGGAAGAGATACAAGTTAAAATAACCATTTACACGTCATTTTGGTGATACTTACGGAACAAATGTGCGTCAAAATTATCGTTTATTGAACATGTTTTTGCCCACTGGGGTAGTTTTTTAATACCAACGATGAAGTGTTAAAACGTTGCTTCAGTAATTAAAATTAAAAACATTTGTTTATGAACAGAATATGAGACATTCGACATGTGCATCACAATATAATGTCTTCCTATTGAAATCTAAAACAGTGGCACACGTGCAAGTATATCATTTTTTGTTTAGTTTTTAAAATAACTTTGCTGTAAATAAAAGTATGTTTGTTAACATTAGTGTTAACAAGACAATTCTCAAAATACCTTGTGTTTGTTATCATTGTGACTATTTTGATGCCATGTAGTACAAGCCATGGTAACTCTGTTTTTCTTTTTTTCTGTTTTTCTTTTTTTTTTACATCTTGGAACGATCTGCTTCTTTGAAATTTTTACTGCTGACTGATAATTTAATTTACGAAGCACTTATTTCAAAGCGTTGTGGAAAAGAGTGTACTAACTCAGTGAGCCAAACTTGTCCAAAGCTAGTAGTAATACACAAGAATAATGCTGAGAACGCTATTCTAGCATCTTAACTGCGTACGTTAAACAAGTTTTTATCCACTGGGAAAAGACTGCATGTAAATAAAATAGTAGCTATTTGCGTTATAAGTTTGAAAACAACTGCGAAGACATTATGGAAGTTTAAAATCTAGTTGGGGTTATATTAGACTGCCCACCCCCTAATTACACACACAAAGAGAATACAATCTCAAATCCAAGCTTGAAGGCTACGTAAGTATTAAGGACATGTTTACTGTATACTTACGTACTGTCAAAATTTGACTCAGTACATCTGAATAAGAAATATCAATAATGGTTTATGTGCGTGCACATACACCAATTTGTTGTACCCTGGTACAATAATAGAGTATATGTTATGTATAGTATATGTAGCCTCTATACATATACATATAGCCTATATACATACACATATATCCTGTATACATGTAACATATACATTATACAAATCTTAATGCAATAAAAGCATAACATTTCATTTAAAGCATAACGTTTTCCAATTATTAGGTTATTCTCTATTTTTATTTAGTATAATATATACATAATACAATGATACATAGTAATGTGTGTATGCAAATCATATTTGCTTGGTTTAACTTTCACTCAGATAGGTGGGCCACTTTCAATACCGTTACTTTGATTAATAATAGCTTCAGGCTACAATTCCTGAAGCTATGCTAGAAATCTTTCCTTGACAGTGAAAATATATTCTTATTGCGACTATTGAAATTTTCATTTTAATTTATGTAAAAACAGATAAAGATGTCACAGTACATAAAGAAATCGACTCAACTTGTTGGAATAGCAGTTGCAAAGACACCAAGAAGTTCCTTGATCAATTTGTATGATCAAACTTTATCAGTCCTTGGAATGATGCCTCAATCATCCATCTATCGACAACAAACAGAGGATATAACCAAGCAACGCCTTGATATTGTTAATTCTCAAGAGGATGTTAGTAAGATTGAGAAGAATATTAACTGTGGTCAGATTGAAGAAGTTATTATTCAAGCACAAGCTGAATTATCTTTAGCAGAAAATATTATAGAATGGAAGCCATGGGAAGCTCCAGAATATTCTGCACCTCTTGGACAATGGTCTTAATATTTAGATATTTTAATTTACAAAACTTGTAAATTTATTTTGTTGATAAATGTATGTTAAAATATAGATGATGATGAATATTTGTTTTCTGATAACTTTCCTCTAGCGCAAAATTATAATGTTACAAAAGTTAATTCAGTAAAAAGTTCTATTTGTTGAAAACGTTGTTCTAGCAATTTTACTGCAGATTTTGAACAGGCTTTTTTTGATACTTTGAAAATGTGAAAGATTTTGACCAAACGGACCCAGGACCACTTTTGGCCTTCTGGACCGGAAATTTTCAAAATGTTTTTTTTTTAAAGTTCAGTATTATTTTGGTCTACAAGGCATTACAACGGCTTTTTATTATGTGATAGTTGATAAAACATGTATAATTAGCAAATAGAACAATATAATTAAATGTTCTAGCTAAATTTATATTTTCGCCTTTACAGGTACTGAGGTTGGATACTCACATTCTGCATGAAAAAAAGCCTAGGTCTTATAGGGATAAGGTAACAAGTGCTTTGACACTTTGGAAGTCACAGTTATATATTGATTCATTCAGTGTCACCTGCCAGTCACCCTGTACAGTGGTTGAAATAAGAGCAAATAATCACTGTGGAGAAGGGATAATTGAGCATAACTTCAGGCTACAAAGCCTAAAGCTATTCTCAAAAATCCCTCATCCACAGTGATTATGTTTTCTTATTTTAAACACTGCTTCATGCCTCAATATGACGGTCACCTGTGTAAGAGTATTCTCTAGTACAGATTCTCTAGTACAGTTTTCAGCTTGAAAGCTGAATACCATATTCAAAAATGCTCCTAACTCCTCGCTATTTTTTTATATACTAACTTTTTATGTTTGGAAATCACTAGTCTTATATATCTTCCTTTCTCAGTTATTTAAAATAATGCGTAAAATAATAGCAAATAATTAATGCATAAGGAATCTTTTAGCATAGCTTCAGGCCATGAAGCCTGAAGCTATTATCAGTCACTCCAATGTTCAAAATAAAAACATCGTGGAGGAGTGATTTTTAAGCATATGCTCAAAAATCCCTCCTCCACTGTGTTTATTTATTATTTTAAAAGCACTGTTAAAATGATTAATAATAGTGATGATGAACTGTTGGTTGAAACTTCTACAAAACCAAAGATATCAAGAACATGGTTTATAGTGATTGTAGTTGTCGCATTGGTTATTGGTTTTGTTGTTGGTTATGCAGTTTCTTTAGGTATACATAAGAAGTCAAAAATCACTCCTCCTAAACCAACTGTTAATAATGAGCACTTTCATAATATAGTTAGAAATGATATCAGTAAGCAGAGAATTAGAGAAAATTTAAGGTGAGTTTTCTTATGGGAAGTTTTAAATCTATATTTAAACACAATTCGGTATTAGAAAAACAATAGCTACTAAATACGAAGCTGTAAAGTAGAACTGCTCATGAAATTCATGTTGTCAACCAGTTATTCTCATTTTTGTGAGCTCGGACCATGTAATGTATCTCCTCACTGCAATGTTTATTTGTGCGAAAGGTTTTGAGATGTGCAGCATTTATTAGAGGGTGCCATTTTAAAGAAGGCAGCGTTTAAAAGAGTAAATACAGTATTAGAACAACAAAACTAGTGTAATAAGAACGGTAATAATACAGTATTTTCAAAAAAAGTGGAGAATTAAAATATTTTTGAAAAATTTGAATTAAGGTTTTGACTACTTTCAAAGAAACATCTGTATGGTCGTTTTATGTACAATATCATATTCAGAGGAAAATATTTTTGTACAGATACATTCATCAGTGAGTACGGACATATGCATATACAAGGATTTGTTGCACCCTGATATACTGTAATTAATTTTCTAATACTATGTATGTATACAATCATTTCCATGTGTTAGGTTTGATTTTTGCTTGATTTAGCGACCTACATTCATTTTCTTTTCAGTATTTTTTTATGAGCTTACTGACAGTTATTATATAAGTAAATGTTTTAATGGATTTTGCGAAATGTACAAACCAGTGATTTGCTCTTGTTTTGACTATTGATTTCTCAACAACAAAAAATGTGTACCATATTTAATTGGTGTTCTTTCATTTTCATTTTTAGACAGTTTACAAGCAAACCGCATAGAGCTGGTGGACCAAACAGTAAAACATATGCTGAGGAGATAGTAAATTTATGGAAAAGCTTTGGTTTAGAAGATGTTGAAATCAAACAATATAACGTTATGTTATCTGAACCAAAGAGTCCAGGTGTTGTAACTGTAAAAGATGTTAAAACAAACACAGTGGTATTTTCAAGTAGTTTAAATGAGACTGTTTTGATTCCAGAAGAAAATGTTGATCGTGTATTACCATTTAATGCATACTCAGCCAACAAAACTGCTCAAGTAGGTTGAATTTATTGAAAATGCTTTTAATGATTTGTTCCGGTCAGTATAGGAAAAGAGAAAGAATTGCTGTGTGGTTTTTTGTAGAACTTCTAATTATCAGTGTTTGAAGGAAGGGTAAATAATCACTGTTAAGGAGTGGAATTTGAACATAGCCTCTAGATAATAATATTTTGTAACCCCACATAGGTTAGGGGAAAAGACCCTATGCAAATTGCTTGCTTTTATTATCTCAGTTCATCTGACTGAATTCTAACAAATTGCTTGTAATAGTAGGATATGAATTACTGTGCACACTACAATACATTATCCCAGTAAACAAAAAAAACTTGTTCAAAGTCTGCAGTAAAGATGCTAGAACAACATTATTTGACTTTGTTCCAGCGTCTTTACTGCAGACTTTGAACAAGTCTTTGCTCACTGGCTTTGTTTATTTATTTAGGGTAATTTAGTATATGTGAATTATGCTAATGTTGAAGATTTCCTTTATTTGAAGAAATCTAATATCACTCTAACTGGAAAGATTCTTATATGCCGGTATGGAAAAATATTCAGAGCAAATAAGGTAACAAGCACGACAGGAGACAAACCATGAGGAATTAGAACATATATCAATGATATTTCAATGCCCTTTCCTCTACCATCTTATTGTTGGAAAATTTCACAATAAAGCGATCAATTGAAGCATATTGTGGACTCTTTGTATTGTGAAAACATAACAAATATGGAAAATTTGCCCAAAATGGTTACATATTGTAAGTTTACAATACTGAAGTTATCATAAGGTTCAAAATAACTGCTTGACATCAGCGGCATCAAAGCTGAAAACTATACTAAAAACGCTCCTCAACATTCCTGCAGTTACTATCAGGCTTGAAAACAGATACAAAACAATCTTAAAAGTATTATTCCGTATTTTGGTTCAAAAAATGTTTAAGCTTTTGATTATCCTTTTCATAAGATAAAAACAACAATAGGAATAGCAATAAAGACATGTAAGATAAGTCTTATGTAGATGTTATATTTATTTAGGTCCAGCTTGCAGAAGCTGCAGGTGCCATTGGACTTATCATATATTCGGATCCTGCTGATTATTCACTTGGTTCAGTAAAATATCCAAAAACCTGGTGGCAACCTCCAGATGGTGTTCAGAGAGGAACTATAAACCTCCTTGATGCTGACCCACAAACAGAAGGATATCCTGCAATAGGTAACACTTTTGAATTATAATGTTGTAGACGCAAAGCACGTTGAAGGATACGGTAAACAGATATATTCTCAGCTAACACAAAAAAGATAACCACAATTTGTCAATCTAAACTTTTAGCGTTAAATCAATCATTCATTTCTGCCGATCAACAATATGTGCCTTCTCTGTACATACGTTCTCTCTCACTTGTGTGAAATTCTACTTAAATTTCCTATGAAACTGACAACGCACGCATCATGAATACAATATAATATTCCAACGTTAACTCTTGCGCACTCTAAATTGCCTCCCATGAGGGGATTTATGGTACGCGAGAGTCACATAAATGATTTTAGATTTCTCTCAGGCGAGCTGCCTTGATGACGTGGCGATCACTGTCGTCAACACACCCCTCCCTTGAGGAACCTCAGAGTTTTTTAGTTAACAGTTCTAGTTGACACATCTTAGCAACATGTCTAAGGTAAGTTCCGTTAGCGGTCTTTACTTTTGCGATCCTGGTTATGCCATACTTTCCAGGTAAAGTATCTATTATACGTGTTAAAGTCCATTTCCTTGGCATTAGACCTTCTTTCAGTAGTACAAGATCACCGACTTTAACTCTCTGCGAATTTTCTGTCCATTTCATTCGAGTCGTGAGTGTCTGGAGGTACTCCCTTCTCCATCTATTCCAGAAATGCTCGGTTATAAGCTGAACTTGCTTCCATTTTTTCCAACAGTGAATGTCTGATTCCTTTGGTTGATTAACAACTTTACCACCATCTCGTGAACCTCTCAAAAAGTGATTTAGTGTCAAGGCTTCTAGATCGTTGATATCATTGCTAACATGCGATAGTGGACGATTATTGATTATATTTTCCACTTCAGTAAACAACGTTCGCTATTGAAAGTCTATCAACACAGGCTCTCTTATTATTGACTTTAATGATATTTTGACAGTCCTTATTAGGCGTTCCCATGCTCCACCCATGTGCGGTGAGCTCGGTGGGTTAAATCTTCACTCCATTCCTTGCTTTAAAGCAAACTGTCCAATCTTTGTATGATCAAGTTCTTTTAACGCTTGTTTTAGTTCTACATCAGCTCCTTTAAAATTTGTGCCACATTCTGATAGCAAGGTTGATGGTTTTCCTCTTCGGTTAGTAAAACGCCTAAGAGCGTTGATGAATGCGTCAGTTTCCAATGACTCGGCAATTCCAAATGTATTGAACGAACTGTCATGCATACAAATATTGTTCCCTAGCGTTTCAGCCTCTTCCTTCCTTTCTTTATGAGTATAGGTCCAAGTAGTCCATCCCTGTATATGTAAAAGGTTGTTGCAGCATACTAAGGTGAACAGTTGGTAGGTCTGCCATATAAGGTGGGGAAGTCACTGTTGCGTGTATTTCCTTGCATCGAAAGCACTTGTGTAAAATTCCTTCCACAGCAACGCAACCATTTATTATCCAGTATTTCTGTCGTAGACCGCTTAGAGTGTGTTCTTTGCCTGAATGACCATTTCGAGTGTACTCTCTACCAATAATTAATTTGGTTGCGTGGTCTTTTTTGACGGTAAAATAATTTAATGTCTTGTGTTAAAGGGCAAAGGTGCGTTCTTGATTCGACCTCCGACACACATGATTCCTTTCACATTCAAAAACGGAGATAACGGACGTAACTTTGAGTTTTTTGATACTTTTCCCAAAGGCTGCATGAATGCAAGTCGTTCGAAAGCTCTTTGGCCTGAATTATTCATAGAACTCGCGTCTTAGTTTCTCTTAATTCTTCGACTGTGGGAAAGGGTATCGGTTATCAGCGTATATTGTTGTACTTCAAATAAAACAGGAAATAGTAACTATCTTCTGTCTCTTAACAGCTAGCAGCATATATTGTTAAACTTTAGATAAAACAAGAAACAGTAACTCTTACATCAGTAACAGCTAACAGCGTATATGATGAAGATAATCAATTTGTTCAATTTCTGACAAACAGTAAATAGTAACTATCTTCCTTCTCTTAACAACTAGTAGCGTATATTGTTAACAAGAAGCCTTCAGTTTCTTTCAGCGGTATTGACGTTACAGTAAACGACTTTGCTACTTGGTCAGATATTTTGTCTAGACTTTAAGCAGGTTAGCAATGTGTCAACGTCACACCAAACAGATCTGTATTAGGTCCGTTTTGAGCAGGTATGCACTGTATTGACTTTACAGAAAGTAACTCAGATTGCAACGGATCAGAGCAGTGGTTGACAAATTGGATAAACTCTGTTACCTGTTGAATCCAGAGATAACAGCAGTTCACGAAACTATAACAGATAAGGTCAACTTACGGTTAACTTTAATAGTCCTTTAATGTATCGACGTCAGATCAGACAGCTTTGCTAACTTGAACAGCTACTTCATCAGTAGACTTGAAGCAGGTCAGCAGTGTATTGACGTCACAGCAAACAGCTTTGCTAACTTGAACGACTACGTCGTCAGTGGACTTAAAGCAGGTCAGCCGTGTATTGACGTCACAGCAAACAGCTTTGCTAACTTGAACGACTACGTCGTCAGTGGACTTAAAGCAGGTCGGCAGTGTATTGACGTCACAGCAAATAGCTTTGCTAACTGGAACGGCTACGTCGTTAGTAGACTTGAAGCAAGTCAGCAGCGTATTGACGTCACAGCAAACAGCTTTGCTAATTTGAACGGTTACGTCGACAGTAAACTTGAAGCAGATCAGCACTGGTTTGACGTCACAGCAAATATGATTGGCTTGTAGATCAGTGACGATGACAAATTGGGTAATCTCGGTAAACGTTGAATCCAGAGATAACGGCCAAGCAACTGCAGTTCACGAAACAATCAACAGATAAAGTAGACTTACAGCTAATTTTAACAGTCTTTCAAGTTTAAACGGATCAATACTGTATTGACATCATAGTAACAGCTTTGCTAACTTGAACAGCTACATTGCCAGTTGACTTGAAGCAGGTCAGCAGTGTATTGACGTCACAGCAAACAGCTCAGCTAACTTGAACAGCTTCTTGATCGGCTAACAGTTTATCCACGATTGAATTAGCTTGTAGTCAATTATGATGATGGTAGAAGATGAGCATAAAAGAGAAATATCGCTTTACTTTACTTTCTTGATAATGATTCCAGCTAACTCCACAACGTATGCTTGGGATTCTTTCACGATGTCAAATTCTTTCACAAACATGACGTTCGGTGCAAACTGGAATTTGATTCTTGCAAACAGAATCCTCTTATTGCTGAGTGTAACGAAGATACAAACTTACATTTGTTTCTATTTTTATTCTTTAATCCAACGAGAAAAAATTGTTGACCCTATGTTGAGGACGCAAAGTACGTTGAAGGATACGGTAAACAAAATACATTCTCTAAACAGGTTTTTGCTGACTGGACTGTGATAATCACTGGGGATAATTGAGCATAGCTTTCTCTAGTCTGAACTATGATCATATGTCACTCCTTCACAGTGTTTATTTGTTATTATTTTGATCACTATTGTCATAGAAGCAGTTGAAAAAAGATTTCTCAAAACGTTTTGAATTTGCTATATTTTCTAGATGGCATATACAGAATCAAAGAAAATGAAACAAAAACTCCAAGCATACCCGTTCATCCTATATCATATTCAGATGCCTTGGAAATAATGAAGTTAGTCATTTATCACAGTGTTCGACATAAGAGTAAATAATCACTGTGGAGAAGGAATTAAAAAATCACACCTTCAAAGTGTATATTTGCTTATATTTTGAACACTGCATCAGTCGTACTGATTTCAATAAAACATTTAGTTTTACTCTTGTGGATATTAACAATGCAGTGATTAAGAACGAATAATCACTGCAAAGTAGTGATTTTTGTGCATAGCATAACTTAAAGGTATGCTAAAAAATCACTCCTCCACATTTGTTCTTATTTGAAGCACTGCAATAATAAACATTTTCGATTAGGAATGATCTCATTAAATTTATTGAAAAAATTCTTCACATGTGAAATAAATGTCACAAATTTTACCATGTAATATAACAAATAATAACAAAAAATATTCAAATATTCAAGAAAAACCTGTACAAGTCTCGATGCTATGCAACAATTACCTGATGTAATTTACATTAAATTTCTAGGAGTTTAGATGGTGTGGTTGCTCCTAAGAAATGGCAAGGAAGAATGAACATCACATACAAAATAAATAGCACTCCTAAAAATACCAGGTATACCAGTTATTCATGATTCTTGATGAATATTTATATCAATCATGACCATAAAAATAGGGAAATGAAACTTTTGTTTGTTTTGATCACCATGTATAGTCATAATTCAGTGTGGTAGGGTTATTCTTTGTTTATTTTAGAACATTTGTATTAAATGTTAATGTGATCAATAAAGTAGATACACCTATTTATAATGTGATAGGGAAGATTATTGGTGCAATAGAACCAGGTATTTTGTAAGTGGTTGAAGTAAGATCAAATAATAACCATGGAGGAGTCATATTTGAATCTAGATTAAAGCTAATCAATGCTCAAATATCCCTCCTCCACAGTGATTATTTTACTCTTACTTCAAACACTGAATGTATTATAGTTTAATATGGACCATCTCAAAATTATATGGTTACTTTGTTGAATTCATGAATCAGAAATAACACGAAAAGATTCAACTAAGCCCCTAGGTCTTATTTGACAAAGCGATATTTAGTAGTAGGACTTTATTCGAGTGGAGAGACTTGTTTCAAATATTAAAACTGAATGGTGGCTAACCAAAAGTAAGAAATGGGACTGATTGTTTAAGGAGTCGCCACAAAGGTGAGCAGAGACATTCTTGCTAAAACCATTCCTTGACGATGATTATTTCCCATTATTTCCCATCTATTGAATATTGTTCTATATTTTCATATATGGGAAAATACACAGTCGAGGTGTCAACTTGTGATTTAAATGGTTTCTTTAAATGATTTGAAAGTCTCTTCCAAAAAACCTTCATTTCACGAGCATGATATTTTTCTATATAGATCGAGCAATTTTACTTGGTAATCATCACGATGCATGGGTTATGGGAGGTCTTGATCCAACCAGTGGAACAGCTGTCTTGACAGATATCGTTCGAGCTGTTAGTGACGCTGTTAAAAAAGGTTTTCTACTTATTAAACTATTTAATACATGACAATAATAAACACGAACAAAGATAATAAACCAGATTTTTTTTAATTTACAATGTTTTCTGCTTAATTATACGTGGTTAAAAGGTGGTGAAACATACATCAATGATGAAACAGATTATTCAGCAGCATTTATGTAGTTTGAGTTAGTATTAGAGCAAGCTCAATTCAATTTGCAACACTACGAGACTTTATGTCTGAAACTATCTGCCACACATCACTTATGGAGGAGTGTTTTCTTCCGTGCAATTATCAGTTTCATGCTTCAACAATTATGAAAATATCAAATTATTTGATGTGATTTGGTTCTGTGAAAAATATATTGCAGTGGTCGAAGTATGAACAGTTAATCACTGTGGAGGAGGTTCCTTTCTGCAAAAATATTTTTAAATTGTTCATTCATTTATGCTTATTATAATTTTTTACAGATTTTTTTACAGAATTTGCGTCTTTTAACGAGTATTAGTTTTATATTCAAAATTAGTTTCTTTTCAAATCACATCCTATATTTAGGATGGAAACCCCGTCGCACCATTATGTTTTGTAGTTGGGACGCTGAAGAATATGGCTTAATTGGTTCAACTGAGTGGATAGAGGTAACTTCCTACAGAAACTTCAAATTGTTTGTAGATTAACAACCAACCCAACAATGAACAATCATTAAAAATGTAATAATACCGTAAATGACTGAATAAGCGTCAGGAGCGCTTATTAGAACCTTCAACATCTTATGGGGAGGAGAGGGGGTGCTTATTCAGCAGAGTGCTTATTTGGCAGGGGAACCTATTTATTTCAGTCAAAAGAACAATAAAAATAAAATGTTGTAAGGTCTTAGTCAAAACCTTTGTCTGATACTACATACTACAAACTTGTTATTCCGGCAAATACTAATAATTTGCTGGTGGCAATGATTCCTAATGATTAATTATAAAAAAAAACTTTAAGGTGGAATGAAACAACAGAATGCAAAGATGCCTACATGGAACAAATAAATGTATCCAAAATTGTACAACGTTTATACATTTATATATATATGTTTATGCATAAATAAATGTATATTATGTATAAAATTCATATTTTCTGTTTAAATAAGCGTCCTCTTTTTGTGCTAGTTTTGTTTGAATTTTACCTACAGGAATGGGTGCTTAATCGGACGGGGAATGCTAATTCAGTCATTTACAGCAGTTGATTCCTTTTCGCTAATCCTCTTTGTCCATGTGTGTTGCTCTCCACCCTTTATGTTTTCTATATTATGTTAGAAGCAGGTATGGTAATTCGAATACAAAATATGATATATTTCCCAGTGTGCAAAAACTTGCTCACAGTCTGCAGTAAAGATGCTAGAAAAACGTTATTCTAGCATCTTTACTGCTGACTTTGAACAAGTTTTTGCCCACTGGGTTACATCATTAGGATCATGCAGCGATGATATCCAATGAGGTTGTTGCATATTTAAATGTTGATTCTGCAATTCAAGGTATTTTCTTGTAAAAATATTAGAAAACAATCACTGGGGAGGAGGCATTCTTTAATGTAGCTTTGTAGCCTGAAGCTATGCTCAAAAATCTAAAAATCCCTCTTCTACAGTGATTAATATCCTCTTATTTCAATCAATATTTTGTAATGATAATATGCAATAAAGGAGCTTACAATTGATTGGTTTCTGTATTGTTTAAAATGATCTCTTCTGCAGATATTATTTTAGGTTTGTATCAATCCCAAATTTTTAGATGTAATTATACAATAGTATATTATCCAGCAACAAAATATAAATAAGACGATTTGTAATTTAGTGTTTCAATAAGATTGAATATGCATTGCAGGGAAGGGATTTTTTAGCATAACTTAAGGTTTGTTAGCCTGAAGCTACACTCCTACATAGAGGTTATTTGTAATTTGTACACTATGTGTATTTTCATTTGACACCTCACTATTGTTGTTGTATTTCATTTGACACCTAGCTATTGCTGTTAGCGCTTGACATTTTTTAAATATACATAGGTAACTTCACATTGACAGCAAAGGCTTCATCACAAATTGCAAGTGCTTTGTTTCAAGCTGCAAATCAGGTAAGTTTGACAGTGATTGAATCAACTCATCAAGAGCATGTTTCGTTAAGCTATCAGTTAATTGATTTTCTTTCTCTTAAATATTGACATTAGAAGAAATAAGAGAAAATAATCACTGTGGATGAGTGATTTTTGAGCATAGCTATAGGCTAAAAAGTTTGAAGTTACGCACTAAGATCTCTCATCCACAGTGATTATTTACTCTTATTTCCACCACTGTATTTGTATTTATAATCAATCCCTAATAAAATATTGAGCAATTAGCTGGGTTTCCATAAGATGTTATTATTATATTTTCTTTCATTAGAACTATAATAAAAAACACTCCTTCACAGGGTATGTCTGTCAGCTACGTTCAAGCTTGATATATAATCAGGAGGGGCTCCTATTCAATTCAACAAAAATGGATCTGTGTAGAAGTGTGTTAAGCTTGCAATGGATTGGTTTCTTCAGTACTCTCCTCAATAAATTTTATTTTTGAGACGGTAGAATCTTTGGTTAATTTAGTGCATTTGAATGAGAACTCATCATATCTAGATTATGTTAAGGTCCAAGATCCTGACGAAGTAGATGGTGTATCTCTTTTCAGTACATGGAAAAATAAAGTACCAGAAAAGAATAGTCCATCTTATCCAAGGTTAGTATGGTATGCTAAAAAAATCTATTAAAAGAAGATATTTTCTTTGGTAGCTATATTTTGGTTTCAAATTCAAGTTTGCGACAAATTGATTTTCAAGAATTTTAAGCTAGAATAAACTTTTGCTGTGTTTCTTGTAGTGAACACTGAGCTTGATCATACAATACATATCACCACATTTTGTTACACCAATGTTTGAAATAATAGCAAAATAATCACTGTGTAAGAGGGATTTTTGAGCATAGCTTCATAGCTTCACTCTTCTTCCTGCTCTTATTTCGGAATACTGGTTTCTGATGAGTTCTTTTGATAAGTAGATTTTCTTCTTTCTCTCAGAATTCGAATACCAGGTTCTGGAAGTGATTTCAAAACATTTTTTGTTCGATATGGAGTACCTGTTACTGATATAAGATATGATTTCGATTGGGTGAGTATATTTCGCAGTTATTCCTTTGTTTGAAATAAAAGCAAATAATCACTGCTGCAATAAAGCTTGAAGCTATGCTCAAAAATCACTCCTCCACAGCGATTATTTTTCTTATTTCGAACAACGTTGTTTGATAAGGCTAGATCATTGCGTGAAATAAGAGCAAATGATCGGAGAAGTGATTTTTGAGCATAGCTTCAGGATTTGTTATTGTTTATTTGCACTGTCATCTTTTAGTATAATAATTATACGAAGTACTATCATAAAAAGAGAAGAGAAGACAAAATTACATGACTGTAGGAGAGATAGCCTCATTCTAGATGTTATTGTTGTTTCTATGATCAAACCTGTAGTAATAGAAACCTTTTTACTCATAGAAGAAACATTTCTCCTTATCAAATTCTCGACATAACAATGAGAAGCTGTCTATCAGTAGCCGATATAATATGATATAATCACTGGGGAGGAGAGGTTTTTAAGTATAGCTTTTAGCTACAAAGCCTGAAATAATGCTCAAAAATCACTCCTCTGCAGTGATTATTTGTTCTTATTTCGACCACTGTCAATAATTGATTTCCACTAGGCGATAAATTGGCTGCAAAAGCCAAAAGAAGACATTCCATTGGTAGAAACCAATGGAATGTTTACTTTTGGGTTTTGCAGCGAAATTTTCGCCTAGTTGATATGGACTTTAATAGCGTCAATTTGATATTTAGGATGTTGTTGGTCATATTGCATCATCGCCAAACTACCATTCGCTGCATGATACCTTTTATTATGTAGATAATTTTGTTGATCCTAACTTCATTCATAGTGCAACTGTTGCAAAAGTATGGGTTTCGCTAGCTTCTATTCTTGCTGATACTCTAATAATTCCATTTAATTTCACCGATTATGCAAGAAGATTAGAAGTATGTCATGGTAATTTTAAAAATAAATATCTTGGATCACTTTCATCTTCATTGATCAAACAGTTTGGTAAGCATCACTTTGTATACTTGGTTAGTTACCGATGCATGCATTTAATCTGTAATACTAAGGTGCTGTCTCAAAAATAAAATCTACAGAGGAGAAAGAATACAGAGTTAACAATCTTGCAATGGATTGGTTTTTTTGTACTGAAGAAACCAATCCATTAAAAGTTCGTTGACCTAATGGACCGAAAAGGCATGGTACCATCCTAAAATTTAGTTATGGAATTCTAGACATTATGAGACTGCTGGCCAAATGTTTTTCAATTTCGTCAATTTTGGACCGAGTATCGGCGAAAAAGGGATTTTTTTAAAAGTAGAGATTTGATTTGCATTCACCAAAATGTTCAATATATGATTTTTGTTGACTTATCACTGTTTATAAGGATTTGACCAGGATAACATTTGGATTTAAAAAAGTTTTGAAAATTAATTTTCCTATGATACTTTGACCATGAATCTTTTTAGCAGTCATTTTGTATTTTGGGGTAGCTTCGTCCTCAATTTTGAAATTGATTTCTTAAAATTTCTAAAAATTGAAGTCTCCATTTTGATTTTGGAAAGCTTCTTTAGTAGCCATTTTAAAATAGCTACTAATGTTATATCCACTTTAGGGTTGCAACACATTAACTATTCCAAATGAAAATTAGTAATATAATGACAATACACAATAACAAAAGATCTTAAAACATAAAAAGATAATGAATAATAAAGGAAATATATTCTTCTGTTACATTGTTCTATTCTCTAGTGCTTTATAACATCAGCCAGTAAAAAACATTATAAATGGATTTATTAAATAAAACTTCAATAGGGCTAGTAAAACTGTCCTATGTATAGAATGTATTTTTAAATAAAACTATAATACGTTGGTATATAACTTTCTTTAAGACAGCATTAATAATGTTAAAGCATATATTATCAACATATCCTATAATATACATCTGTAGTCTGAATGTAGCCTGTACAGTGTAAAACATATACCAAGTCTTTAAAACCACAACTAATACTATAACATAGGTGTATTCTCTATTTTTTATTTGGTGTATACATAGTTCTATGATGTATAATATGTTTATGCAATTCATTTCCACTCTGGAGGAGTGTTTTTTAGCATTGCTTCAGGCTATTATTTGAAATTTCACTGCTCTCCTCCATAGTGACTTGACATAATTTTACCTTAAAAAAGGAGTTCTAATTGTTTATTTGACCTGAAACTCTACCATCTTAATAAAGACATATTCAAACACTGTATAAGGTGTGTATGCAAATCATATTTATATGCTTAGGTTTAACTTTCACTTGGTTTGGCGGGCTACTTTTAATACATTTAATTAAATAATTTTGTTATTGCAAAAAATAACCATTTATCCTCTTCTTTTGTCTCTTTCCGCGAAAGTTTATGCCTGCAAATTATTTATTTGGAGTGAGGCGTTCAAAAGATTTTATTAGAGAATTTACAGTAACAAATTCGCTTCAAAGTGGCTACGTGAAAATCTGGCTCAAGAGGATTACAAAGCTCTCCTCCACATACGTGAATAAAAATTGAATGCTAACAGAAAATGAGATCCCATAGTGAGACCTGGTGGCGAGTAATAAAAATATAGAATAATTTTAATACTGCTTCAAGTGTTTCCCACAGAGAATATCAATCCTAATACAGTAGCTAGTAGCTACCTAACACAATAAACTAGTAGCTACTCAATGAAGAAGAATGACATAAAGTATAGTGAAGGTTGGAGATGGAGGTAGCCAGTGTACTTAGCACCAGCTTAATTAACTGTTCACAAGAGTCGATAAAATAAATGTCTCAACAGAGGAGAGTATTATGTTGCATCGTTAGTTTAGGACGGATGACTATACAGCACTGGAGTCAGGAAGTATTTGAATAAAACAGTTGTCGAATCACTCTCCTCTATATAGACAAAAAGAAAATCGCCCTAACACAAGAACAACGTGTGGAAAAACCTTATCAGGGAAAATTATGGAAATATCTTATAAAGGCAATAGGGGGTGCTTATTAAAGAAGGGCTCTTATCTGAATAGAGGCACTTATTAGAGCATTTGCGTTATTCTTAGCATGTATGCATAACAGAAAATATTGGTGAGCAGGAAGCACAAAAAGTTGTACGATGCACACAGACTCAGTGGACGTAAAATGTGTTCAAAGTCTGCAGTAAAGATGCTAGAAAAACATCTTCGAAGTTGTTCTTGCGTATTTAATGCTACTTACAAGTTTGTTCCCACTGGGACAGATTGATGCGAATTCAATTTAAATTATGTTTCATTACTTTTTTTTTACATTGTAAAGTCACACTTTTTTAATTCTTGGGTCCCTGGATCTATGAATCTGTCCCACTTCTTTACCATGCCGGAAAATTTGTTCTGCGTTTGGTGCTTTAGGGATGCTAAATAAACGTGTTGCTTATAAAAAAATATTTTATTCCCACACAATTTACATGTCGCAACCTTTTCCAAATAGTATTATAAAAAGTTTAAAAAGCCAACATATTAAAACAAAATCTGTAACTCGCTAAAATTTGAAATAGTAACCTAACCTAACATTTATTTTCGCGTTTTAAGAGGCGAAAGTCGATTTCGTGGAATTTATTTTCGCGTTTCATGGTTCGAAGGTTAATTTCGCAGAACTTATTTTCGCGTTTTGTAGTCGAAATATACTTTGGAAGAGTATAAAAAGCAGTCAATATCTGTTTCAAAAGTTTTTCACACTACCAAACTACAAACGCATTACTGGTTTACTACTTTCTTTTTAATTTCATTACCGAAACATCAAGAAAGGAAACAAAAACATTGCTTTGTAAAGTACCACGGAGGTATTATTTGGTAACGTATACTGTAGCTTCTTTCAATATCTTTATAAATAATTTTCCTGTTTAAACTGAATAAACAAAAAATTTTCAGTGCTTACGAACGATAACAGTAACAAAAATACAGAGGATTTCTTTTTGAAACGTCCGGAAACTTTCAGTTTTTTGCAGAATTTGTTTTCGCGAATTGCCGGTTATGCTTAAATTTCACAGACTTTAAATTTGCGAATTGCAGGTTGAGCTTTAATTTCGCGGAATTTAATTTTAATTCTCTGGCACAATTACTTTCTATTTCTGCCATTATTACAACAATGAACACGTGACTTTTTTAAAGTTTTAAACTTTGCAATATTTGCAAATTTTGGTACGTACATTTAAGGAGCCATAACTTTTGATCGAGAAAATAGAAATCTGTTTCATGATTGAATTCTCTTTCGTATGTATGGGAAAATTATTTTATGAAAATAACGTCATTAGCCGCGCAAAATCTATCGAAATTTCATTCAAAGTTATGACGTCATTATATGATTAAAACTTATAATGTCAACTGGTTGCCCACCCTCCCAGCCCAATTAATTATTTGTATTACTCTGGATTTACATAACTCAGTGTTCATAATTTGGTGTTTACCTGCCTCCATCTTAAGTTAATACCATTTAGTTGATACCATGGTTGATACCATTTAGCTCATTGTGTATATCTTTTTAGCATACGTAACTGAAGCCATTGGAAATTTTACTATTGCTGCTAACAAGTTCCATGAATATGTTGAAAAAATAGATCGCAATAAGTAAGTGATACTCAAGCTTGGAAATCATACTCAAAAAACACTCCTCCACAGGTGATGTCTGACAGTTATTTTCAGACTGTAAAAAAGGGAGAAGGTGAACTACGACTGATCATTTTGTTCGTTTGTTCACTGTTTCGTGCATAAAAAACTTGTTCAAAGTCCGCAGTAAAGACGCTTGAACAATGTTGAAGACGCTGTTCTAGCATCTTCAGTGCGGACTTTTGTTGTAATTACTTTATTTTGAAAAACCTCGTTTGACTATTACTATTTATTTGCTTTTTATTTGTTTAATTTATGTGCAGTACTCCACAGATGGGTTTTCTATCGGGAGTATCAAGAGTTTTCGTATTTGTTCCTTTTCAGTTTTTGTAATTTATGTTTTGAATACATAAAAAAAAAGTTGTGCCCATTGGGAATGCACACTGGCATGGAATCTAAAACAGTAGCTGCGGAGAAGAGTATTGAATTATTGATTTTGGATTGATTAATTACTTACCAATGAAGAAGCCACATAATTTCAAAAGCATTGATTCGCACCCTCCTTTTGACAGATTTTTTAATATATAAATATAATGTAATTTGTTACAAGGGCACCTGCAGTTTATTTTTTTTATCTAGCGATTTAACAGTCCGTATAATCAATGACAAGATGATGTCGGTTGAAAAAGCGTTCATTGCACCTCAAGGATTACCAGATCGTCCTTACATAAGGTACATATATTTTATATGCGAGGACTGGATTAGTATTCGGGTTTTCAGTCTCCCAAAATCTAATCGGTTGGTACGGTATTCAAGCAAGAATTGTTCTCATAAGCTAAGTGTTTAAATGTATAGAATAAACATTACAGTTATTACTTGTAAATTACTATCTGCAGTGAAAACGACTCCCTTGTTCAAAAACTCCCTTGTTCAAAGTCTACTGTGAAGATGCTAGAGCAATGTAGAAAACGTTGTTCTAGTGTCTTTACTGTGGACTTTGAACAAGTTTTGGTCCACTGGGCTGTTGCAATTAGTTGGTTTCTTCATGAATGAATTACGAAGAAACCAATCAAAAAGCAAGATCATTTAGGGTGAAACTCATTTAGGAGTCCATGTAAAGGCGGTTTTCATCTTGGGTCATCAATTGCTTAACCTTTCTCTTATTTAGACATGTACTGTACGGTCCCTCAAAGTTCAATTCATACCACGGAAATTGTTATCCTGCTCTTGTTGATGACCTACTTGATATGTCGTATTATAACCGTTCCAAGGAAGATGAATTGAGTCGAGACATTTCTCAAATATATTATCATTTATTGCAAGGAATACAAACTATTTCTTTATAAAGGTGAATCTCCACTAGGCTAAATGAAGCCATTGCATTGGTTGGAAGTGACGTCCTTGTCAGCTGACGTCGCTTTCAATCAATGTAATGGCAGCATTTAGAATTCACGCGAACAAATTCGTCTAGTGAGGATCTGCCTTAACGTTTTCGTAGTATACATAGAGAAACAATTCATTTTAAATTGTGCTCGAAATATAAACAAATATTTACTGTGGAGGAGTGATCATTAAGAATAGCTCCAGACATTGTACGCTGAAATTATGCTTAAACAACTCTCACACAGTGATTATTTGGATAAATTAAATGTTTAAAATGTATTACAGCAGTCGATATAAGTGTTTGCAGCACTCCGAGTAAGGGTGTTTTTTAAACGCCCTCACAGTTTTTTTAGGATGTCTCTAGAAGTAGTGGAGCTTTTGAACTGAACTTTTTTTAGTATTCCTAAAATGTTATCGATAAATAAGAGTTTCATACTTTGAATTTGATATCTAAAGCGATGTTGCCGTGGCGTGCCATTATGACCCAGACATAACATATGTTAAACCCAAACATATGTTAAAGAGAATATGAAAACAGAATTAAAAAATATTTTCCCAGTCAAAAGTAATTTCTATTTACGTAAATATAACAATTTTACGAAAAATCCCCGAAGATTCATTACCTTTACCTACTTCAGATGACGTCATGCAAAAAGTAATAAGGTCAGCCATAAATAAATTATGTAGAAATGTTCCATTGGAAATGTTTCAAGTTGCATATTTCTATTAGAAATTACGGACCCCAGGTATACAAAATCTTGAAAGCAATTTTAATGTTGTGCATAAATTTACTACGAAAACGAAGCACTTTGTGGTCAGAATGTTCAAAAATGGATTTAAAATTCATTTGGTCACAGTGACCATATTTGTTTTACCAAAAACGAAGGAAGCACTTTTAATTTTCAGCCCTACAAATTTGAATGGGTTTTATTACCACTTTGCGGTTTAATAAACCATGTTCCTGAAGTGCTACAATTCTGAAATTTGGTACCAGCATGCGAGGCGATGTTTCAGAAGGACTTGCTAAAATACCTTTGATTTCGGCTACTCGGGTCCGAGCTTCGGGTAAAAAGGGTCAAATTTGCATTTTCGGTGCAATGGACCGAAAATTCGTGGTACTGTCTTAAAATGTGGTATCAATCGGCATTCTACAATCTCTCACGTAAATGTTTGAGACAAGGTGAAATTTGTGCAAAAATTCCGAATTTCAAATTAGGCAAGAAGACTTGAATTTCGATTAGCAAGACGAACTGCAAGGAAATTCGCTTTTGAGCAAAGAGCCTGGGTACTAGGCTGCTAGAAGCAA
>JAULBZ010001410.1:0-22361 GCA_032360805.1 Neoturris breviconis | reverse complement strand
TGTTCCATACAAGAAATCTGATATACTTAAACTTAAAAGTAGCATTTCATATATTGTCTTCTTTCCTTGCTTTGTACTAATCAGGTAAACTTCAATAATATTGAACATCATAATAACGGCCCCTACTGAAATCATCACACTTGTTGTACCATTTGATGGTGGTGGGTAAGAATGATTGCCGACATCCGCCATTATGTACGGTTGCTGTGCAATGTATAAATTATAGTTCTAGAAGCTAGTTTGCGTAATTTCTATCGCAAATGAAAATAGAATAACTATATTTTAACTTTAATTTTCAAACCATTGTAATATATATTATTAATTTGTGGAATCAAGCATATTATAAATAAATCAATCAATAATGAATCGTTATAGTAACCTTCTGTAATACAATATTTTGTTTTTCGGCTCAATAAGCAATATTTTTCGTTACACGAATCATTTATAAGTGTTCACTATTAGCAGTAACTACCGATAATTAACATTCTAACAATGACGTTGACTTGGTTACACGTTTTTAAATTAATTATGGTAATTATATGTCATAAATTTTAATGGAGAGCTCGACAATGGTGTTGCAAAGTCACGTGGCTCTAAACAACTAAACAACAGCAGTTGGAGACCGATCGTTGCAATAGATAGTTGCACTGATTATATATGTATATAAATACGGTGTTTATTGTTTAATAAATAAAGCGCTTCTTATATGAACACTGGCGATGAGGTAAGAGTTACTATCAATAATAGAAGAAACAAAAAGTAATAAAATCCATTATTGCTAATTTGATTGACGGAAATGACGTAATTAAGGCTTAAGTTGTAAATTTGCCACATAATATGAAACATCTTTCTAACGATCTGTCTAAGAATTGCCTGTTTTTCCTCTATCTGGTATTGGTGGTTATTTAGGAGATTTCGTGGTCAGTAGGTTTAAAATATACTTGCATATTAAGAATAGTTAATGCCATCCAAGTTCCAAATTTCGATGGAATTTAATTTCTTTAATTATATCCGATTTTTAGCTCCATCTCATTAGGTTGAAAAATGAGAAATTTAATAAGAAATGGTCTTAGAGCATTTTAGCAGCAGAATACCGGATGTCAAATCTTGTACATTATGCTCAAAATGTGTCAGGCACAAATGCATCCGACACAAATTAAATAAACAATTAAAATCACTTAGGGTCCATTTTTCACCTCGCCGTTTCCATTTTTAAATAATTATTTTTAATTTTTTAATTATTGCTGTTTCGTATATTTCTATTCCGTGAATTACTTATGTTCGAAAGCATAATTATAATTAGTAGGTTGGCGGTGGATTCGACAAATTTGTTTGCAAACAAACCTGGCTTTCTCAACTGCAAAAGTTGCCTTGACGATGAAATAACAGCCATTATTGCAGCTGTAAATGCAAGCTTTAGTAAAAGCTAGTTTCATACCAGAGTACTTTAAAGCAGTCATACCATCGCACTCTGATCCAACGTTCAAGTCACATTTTAGATTGAGGAGGCAGTCTCTTGAAGAGTTTTTCAAAATGATTTCTGGATTCTACAGTATCAACTTGGTGGTTGAACCATGGTTCCACTTGGGAAACAAATGTGTATCCGATAAATTTGATGTAACAGAATCTATCATATTAAATATAATTTGACGAGGCTCCAAAGCAATTCTTGAGATTACTCTATCTTTATTAACCCTTCGTTATTATACTGGGGTACCCCCGGAAATTTGTTAATTCATGGGAAGATATTAGAAGATTCAGGGGACAAAAAGTCACAAAAGTATGATGCAGATTTTCAAAGTATGTAAGAAATAACCTCCTGAATAATAATGTTTGTTATGTTACTTTCACAGCAGAATTTAAAAATGCGAGGGGTCTACACCATACTAATGATGGGTTAATCTGCTGATATGAGGATTCAAGAAGTTACGGCTGGATTTAATTCCATGAAGGAATGTAAAATGTCATTGAAGCAATTTCTATGTAATGACAATTATATAAACAGAAAGGGATTCCCTCCCTCATTTTACATATATATATATCCCTCATTCTACAGTATGAGATTTACCAATTGTTACTTTGGCGGGCCTGGTTTAGTACATGATGCAACTCAGTTGAAAAATTCAGAATCTTAAGAACTTTTCTTGATATGGTACCTGAAGGTGCATTTATGGTAGGTGATGCTGCTTACAAGCTCGAAGCATATATGATGACGTCACTCAAGGATGTTGGTGGTTTCACCAACGAACAAAAGGAAGTACAATTACGCACAATCATTTACTAGAAACGTCATTGCAAGAAATTTTGCCTTGCTAAAATCCCGCTTTTATCGTCTCAAACTTGTCGAACTGAAGGATATAGAGCAGCTTGGCCATATCGTGATAGCTATTTGTGTGTTGCACATTTTTTGACGAAGATCAAGGACTTGGAGAATGTCAAGACTCATATTTTGCCATTGGACCAGGAGATGAGGTCAACAACTTTATGTCCTATAGATCAGCATCAAAGGACGCAGAACAAATGAGGAATAAAATTGTTTTTAATTTATCATAAGTGTCTCTACACCAACTAATTGAACGGTTATTTTTATAGCCACCATATTGTTATTACTTTTATTCAACCCCATAAATAAATATTTCTGTCAAATGAATTCTGAATTTGGAATTCTGAGTCCCAACGGTCATACCGGACAGTTGTTAAGTTAATAAAGGTATTTTAAACTATAGTGAAGACCCCCATGTCATTATCGTACAAAGCTTCAGTCATATGACAGAAGACTGTTAAATTAACAAAGGGCTTAATTTATTTCTAGTCGTGCTATATGTGAAACATAAAAATCATAGCTACTTCAACTTGACAAGAGAGAAATTGATACATAATTCAAAAGAGTTATATAAAACGTGTAACCGTATGTACTTGCAAGTGCACTGCCTGAAATTAGATACAATAAAACCAACGCGCCTAACCGTTTATAAACATAATAATTGATAATGAAATAATAAAATTACAGAAAACGTGTATAAACAATCTATAAACATTTTTTTCGACTTTAAAATATTTCTATCACGTATAACCACATCACTAACACATCACTGTGTAAAAAGATTGCAATGAAATAGAGAAAAACTATATCGTCTACAATTATAGGTGGTGTGTGATGTTTCAATTTGAGTGACTTTATTCAATTTCTTTGGAATTTTTAATGTGGAAGGTGGAATGCGTTTTTAAGTTTTTTCTTCTTTGCTCTTTGTTCTTTTTGTTTTTTGCTTATTTGTTTTTTGCTTATTATCTTTTTCTTCATGATGGTTTCTTCTTCCTCCTCATCGCTCCCAACTCCATCAACATAAGCATTAAATTGAATCGCAGATCTACATACGGTAGACTCTAAACGTGAGGGTTCATATAAATAATCATCTTTGGTTTCTAATGATGCTAAACAACTTGTATGTGAATAACGATAACGATAGATAAAATGACTTGAATAGTCTAGTCAGTAGAGGTAAAAACATACATTTGCTTTGTCTGTTTGTTACTTTCAGTTTATTTGTTTTGTTTGATGTCAGTCCTGTTTGTAGAAAGCAATAAACTAGCTAACAAGAGCAGAATCTAAAACATTGCTTTTTACGTAGCGCCTAATACCGAATACGATTCCGTACATATCAGTATATTGACTGTGTATTATTATACATGACAATACACAGTCCCAATAAAGATATATACCGGACCGTATTCAATAGAATTTCACGCTGTGTTATTCTTATTTTCTCCGGGGATAGGAACCCTATTTGCCTGTAGTTTTCCAATAATAACTTTTTCTAACTTTTCTACACTAGATACAATCATGGACAAAATATTTTGGAACGGTGCTTAAAATCCCCCTTTCCCCACTTTCAAAGTTGACGGAAGCCATGGGTCAGCCGAACAACTTACAGACAACTTTGAAATTGGGGGAAGGGGTGTAATGTAAGCAAATATCTTTGACAATAGTTCTAAATATTCTGTCCGGGATTGTCTGAATAGAAAATTGGCCGGGACATGTTGGAGAAGAAACCTCTGGAAATAATTTATTGGTGCAACAGCTGTGATTTGTTTGTTTTGATTATTTTATCTGCTTTGCAATTTCGTAGAAAAGTCAGTTTAACAATATTGCACTAAAACCAACATGGCAGAGTTAACTGTGCATATATTATTCCTACAGAATTATTTGGGGAAGGGAAGATAATTTATTTTCTCGCACTTGTATTTTTGTAATCAAAATCTTACTTTGAACAACAAACCATGATATAAAATAAACAAATGCGTCTCATTTTTAACAAATCTATAATTGCAACAAACCACAAAACAGTATAACACAAGAAACAGGCTATATAGTACATAGTTAATAAGTATGATTTGTGGACGCTGTCCGCGATCTACTGTTAAATGATTCAGGGAAGAACCGTTATTTAGTTGTGGTTGGGCCAGCAAATTATGGGAGACCCTTCTTCTTGAACCCTTTGACAGAAATTTACAATTGTTTCACACATCAGTGAAGTGACAATTATGCTTTTGTGGATGTATATGATTGCGAGCTAATGTTTTTGAACGATTTACATTGGTTGGCTCACATGCTACCAAGGTCAGAATTTCTCAATCTATATATCATAGTGGAAGGCTAAACAGTGCACTTGTCAGCACCAAATCGCACTATACCCAAGACATACCTTCCATTATACTGCAGTAACATGTTAATTATTGCTACTAGTATCACAATAGTAGAATTTCCGGGTAAAAGATCAAATGAGAGAATGCCATGATGGATGCCAGATCAAACATGATTGACTTCTTTGTTCAGATACCACACGGAAAGCAGAAAATCATAGAAGGATGTGCTATATACTTCTCTGAACTTACCTTCGGGATGGGCTTGGGTATAACTAGAATATTTACTACTGTTTCCATCTTGCAGTTTGTTTGAGTTCTTTTCTTTCAGTTTCTAAGCCATGTGCTTGGTAGCCATATTGGTAAAAAAAAATTGGATATAAATTGCTGAATTTGCATTTTTCCAAATGTAAACAAATATGGCTACCAAACAAGTAGAAAACTAAACATAACGCCAAAACAAATAACAGAAAATCCATTAAGCAGTACTTGTATGCATATAAAATTACATTCAAAATGTTTTTATTCATTACATACACAACTATATGGCTGTTAAAATTTGTTTTTAAATCTTGTACACATATTTATAATAAATCAATATCAGAAAGTTTTCTTATGATTTTTCATATCAATCAGCAGGGTGAGAGATGGTCAGAAATTTAAACAAATATAGCTGCTATGACAGAGAAGAAATGTTCCAATCTTGCTGTTTTTACACACCTTGACGCTACAAAAAATATAAACTGAAGATTCATAAAAATACAAGTTCTCCGAACGAGTAACCAAAGAGTAACCAAGCTCAACGAGTAACCGTAATTCTATTGAGAAGAATATATGTATCTCTTTTAACAAGTGACAGTTACTCGCGTGATTTCTCTATGAGACCCCTATTTCTGCATGTTTACTCGTTTAGTTTACTCGTTCGGAGAACTTGTATGTTTGTATGTTAGTCGTTCAAAACTATTAATACTTTGTAAGCTGACCTTTTCTCCTATCCTCTCAATGGTGAGACTAATCACATCAGCAAGTTTTGCAGTGTCCATTTAACCATAAATATGCTGGGCGTTTTTAGGCTCTTTAATGCTGGCGATTCCGCCCCTCCCTCCTCCATAACTTTTGATCGACTAATTGGATTGAGATAAAACTAATGAAACTAATATATTTTACAGCACATGTCATCTGTGATGCATGCGAAGAAAAAATTCGAAAAAAGAAAAGTGGTAGAGAGTTGTAGCTCCTAGACTAATTTTTTTAAAATAATTAGCGCTTTTTATGCATTTTTTTCTGGAATACAATTACTATAAAAAACTAAAACACAGTAAAGTAAAAATTATTTGGAAAAATAAATTAGTTTTGGCGCAATAAGTGAAAATGTATAACATATTTCATCATACTCAAAGGGTTACACATACCTTAAAGCTGCTAAAATATCTGCTTTTTGAAACGAATTTTGGAGATGGCTCCTAAGGATTGGAATTAAAATATGACACCAGTAAAGTGGAAATTGTTTCACAAATTTTAGTCATACACCAACCCGAAAGGCATTGTAGGAAATGGAGCACTAATATTTTTGATATTTTTTATTGTACACAGATCGAAGATATTCAAAATCACATTCGTGAAATCCAAGAAAATGTTTTGGAAATCAAGAAAAAACACAGCACGATCTTATCGGCTCCACAACCTGATGATCGTGTTAAAGAAGAACTTGAGACATTGATGACCGAGGTACAAAGTCGTGCTAATAAAGTTAAAGTTAGTCTAAAAAGTAAGTTCTTTAAAACATTGTGAATGAAGATTGTGAATTCAGGATTAAAACTACTTTCTACTAATCAAATATTGTGAATAGACAATTTAATAATAATAACTTACCAGCTTTAGAACAAGATAAGCTGCTAAGATATCTGCTTTTAGTAACGAATTTGGAAATAGCTCCTAAGCGGGGTGTGAAATAAGAGCGGGGGATGCTTATTAGGTTTGGCACTCGAGAGTATGAGACAAAATGAAATTTGTGAAGAAATTTGAAATCTTAGCTTAGGCTAAGGACCTTAAATCTTTAATAAGACAACGGACTTTCTCATAAGAGCCTCGGGTACTAGGCTGCTAGGAACAGCAAAACAATTTGCAGAGTTTGCGAAATGTTCTAAGATTCTAAAATCCTCTAAGTCTTCAGTTTATTTGATAAACCACTGAGATCTTGGGACATCTCGTAGTCATTTTCTGCATTTAAGTTTTACTTGTGGTGCATATTGCTTGTCAAAATTTGCGATTTGTCTCATAATGTATAAACAAGATCGTAGCGTACATAAACGAGGTAAGATGCCACACTTGTATGTCATTTTAACTTGCAAAATGATTTGTTTGCCAATGTAAAATAAAGAAATAGTAATAAAAACATAGAGGAGGCGCTTCATTGGGTTGTTTATCACAGATGCTTTTTTATAGACGAGAGCATTATATATAGGAATTGCGAATTAGTTATTATAAAATATTTATACCCTATGCAGTTAGTTATTTCCAAAGAAGTATTATAGTTTCAAAGTGCGCAAATCTTCAGGCCAATAGGGCTCTTGTTTATTTTTATTTCGAACACTGGCCTTAATTGTTTTGTTGTTTATTTTAGATATGCAAAAATCGATCAAAGATCAGGAAGGTGCAAATCGTGGAAATTATGCAGATATTCGAATAAAGAAATGCCAAGTTAGTTTCATCATGATAATTCTTCTTTCCTCGGTATCGAAATAAGTAAAAGTAATACGTGTAATAAAATTATTATTTCATTGTGTGTTTTGTATATTTAGCATTGATCAGATATCTGATTTGGAAACAAATGCAACTATTAAGAAACTATATTAAGACAAAGATACTTGTTAACGTTGATTTCCACTTGGCAAAAAATTTGCTGCGAAAGCCAAAAGAAGGCATTTTATTGGTAGAGATTGTCATCACATGTCATGTGACGTAGATTTCTGTCAATGGAATGTTATTTTTTGGCTATGAAAATAAGTATATGTTTTCTTACCAAATATGTATATGAGGAGTACAGTCAGTGCTTAAAATAGGAGCAAATAATCACTATAGATGAGCGCGTTTTGAGCATAGCACCAAGACACAAAAAATGACTCTTCTACAGTAATTTGTTCTTATTGTAAACATTGCTTAGGGGCCATCTCCAAAATTTATTCTCAGGGAAAGAGTGCTAAATCAAAGACTTTGCAATTGATTGATATCTTCGTAACGAAGAAACCAATCAATGGCAAGCTCGTTGACTTAACAATCTTGTTTGTAGATTAATTTTTCTTAAATTTATTGATTTTGACTTCTATAAAGCTGCTAAAATATCTGCTTTTTGAAACGAATTTTAGAGATGTCTCCTTACCTTTGACAAAATCTACACACCAGTGCTGCATGTTTTAACATTTTTATGTTATGTCTTTTACAGCATTCAACATTATCAAGGGAATTTGTTGAAGTTATGTCAGAATATAATAACATTCAAAATAGATACAGAGAAAGATGTAAAGATAGAATAAAGAGACAATTAGTTATTGGTATTTATTTTCTTCAACTATATAATTTTGGGGGTAAAAATAATAAAATGAAAATAAGAATATCCTCCCTGCCATTTCCTATATCCTCCGTCCCTGCCATCTTCTTTTTTTACCTAATATTATGAGGAGTAGTCAGTGCTTAAAATAAAAGCAATTAGATGAGTGAGTTATTGAGCATAGCACCAAGTCGCAAAACCTGAAACTACGCTTTAAAATCACTCTTCCACAGTGATTGTTTGCTCTTATTTAAAGCATCCTTATCTTCAAAAAACAAATTTGATGAATCATGAACTGATGATGTTGTGAAATTTAACGAGAATACTCAGGACGTTAGCCAGAAATTTTGGGAAAACAGACTTTTTGTGGCAAATTGGGAAGAATTTTGTCTAAAATTGGAGGGAAACAATAGAAAATGCAGATTATCATATTTCAATTGTATGTTCATTTTCAATCGGAAAAACCCCTTATAACGCTGTTTATTAGCCCCTAGTTAACACCGCTGATACTTTTCTTGATTATGAGAAGTGCAACGTCCGAATTCTGGATCCTCTTTTAAACTGGATTATCCCTGTTGTTCTTTGGAGTCTAAAGGTTAATGGTACACAATAATCTTTGTTGTGATGTTAAGCCAACATGGCAAACCAACTGGCTTGACACATCTTTTCATATGATAAGTGCTGTGAATCACACCTGTGAGTATGAACTACATACGTGGCGGTGTGTAGTCATTGCTCTGTCGTTGAGAATTGATAGGTACAATGGATATCATCTACAAATACAAGTTGAAACATCTCAAAATGTCAGTTCAATAATGTTCATCCGGTAATGTGAGCATTGTATTTTTGATGATGTTGTATTTAACTGAACCAAAATGAGCGGTGTCAGAGTGATCACTCTCTTCTCAAGAAATGGACAGTAAATGGGAATTTTCACATTTCGAACATTCACTAAAACATGGCTAAAGGCCTAATTATATGAATGCTGGTCTGAACGATGGACTAGTTTGTTTACCAGGCCAGCTCATCGCCATATAAACAGGCCCTTAGACCCCATTCACAAGGCCATTCTGCTCTCAATTTTGGGGTATATCTGTAGATTCTATTTTTACTTTAATGTTTACCCTTAATGATGAAAAAGTTTTATTTACTTATTTATTTTTCTTCAACTAGCTGGCAAATCATTTGAAGATGATCAATTAGAAGAAATGATTGAAAGTGGAAATCCAGATATATTTACACAAGGAGTATGTATACTGTGTTTATTATAAGAAATTGAAAGTGATATGAGGGGATTCATTAGTTTTGCTTTCCTTTGAATATTTAATGTTCATTTGAGACGGACATTTTTATGCGTTATGTAATGTTGATAATCACTGTGGAGGAGGGATTTTTAAGCAAAGCTTCAGGCTACAAATCCCGAAAGTATGCTAAAGATTCCTTCTCCACAGTGATTATGCTCTTATTTTGACCACTGAGCTGCAAAGAGAATAGAAATAGTCTACCATTTTATATTATGAGTTATATAAGCAGATGTCTAATATAATAAGACAAAACACAGAAGTTATGAAAGAAGAGTACCAAGTCAATATACAAACTCATTGACATTCTTTGGTGAGTTATTGATCTTGTAATGGATTGGTTTCAATCCATTGCAAGTTTACTGACCATACACCATTATTTTTTAATTTGACCAGATTTACTTTCTTTATATCTACTGTAAAAGTTGGTTTAGGAATAAAATTTAAGATAGTCCCAGTAAGGGCATATCCAGAGGGATTTTGATGCCGGTATACAGGAATCCTGGGATCCTAAGTCAGATTATTGGGCAAAATTTGTTTTCATTCTCCTTTTTGTGATATCAATTTGCATCATTTAATTCTGATGTAAGAAAAAGATAAACCTTTGTACCAGTACTATTCAAATAAACCATTCAATAGGGGTGAAAACTTTACTGTTTTCATGTGCCCAAATGAAACTTTGCTTACTCAAAACAGGTATTTCCCGAAAAGACCTGGATATGGCACTTCTAGAACACCTTCTATTCATTCCAGCAACAAATATTAGACTTCACTTTATAATACACTTTGTTACATGCTTTTGTTTAATTTTTAGATCATTACTGAAACGCAACAAGCAAAACAATCACTTAGAGAAATTGAAGCCAGACACAATGATATTATCAAATTAGAGAATAGTATAAAGGTATTACTATTTATTTTTAAAGTATTGAAGGGTGTTGTGTCGATGATCTTGCAATTGATTATTTTTTTTAAAAATGAGAATTAATTAAACAGGGGTTAAAAATAATGTAGAGGAATGATTTTTGAGCGTAGTTTCATGTTTCGTACTAAAAAGCTTGAAACTATGCTCAAAAATCCCTCCTCCAGAGTGATCAGCTATTCTTATTTCAAACACTGTTTTGTTTCACAAAATGTCAAGTCTGTCAGACAACCTATGGAGGATTGTTTAGATTATAGTTTTTTTTGCTGCTCAAAAACCACTCCTCCACAGTGAGTATTTGCTCTTATTTCAACCACTGATTTTAATAAATTCTTCCAGTACTTATTTTTCTTTTAAGAGAGGATGGTTCTGTAAATAGCCCAGCGGATAAAACTTGTTCAAAGTCAGCACTAAAAACAACTTGTGATTACAACATCAGTAATACCTTATACATTATTATATACAGTCAGTGGTTGAATTAAGAGAAAATAATCACTGTGGAGGAAGCTAGAATCACTCCTCCACAGTCATAATTTGCTTTTATTTTGACCACTGACAATTATGAATAAGTAATTATGGTTTTGTTTTAGGAACTACATGAAATGTTCACAGATATGGCACTCCTTGTATCAAGTCAGGTAAGTTAAGTATAAAATGCAGACATTCGTGGATAGATTTGCCTAGTGGATATCAGGCCTTATGATTATTTAGCAGGAGTTAAAATAACTAGCCTGGGCATCACTGTGGAGATTTTTCAGAATATTACTCAGACAAAAAATTGCTCCTCCACAGTGATGACTGGTAGCTATTTTAACCCCTGATTTTCGATTTCAAAAATGCATAGCTGATTGTTCAGAGGTGAATTTCAGTAAATTTGAAACTGTTTGATCTCCCATTGTAAATGTTTTCTGCACATGAAAGCAAACTTGACAGCTTGTTTTGGATCGATATTTCAGAAAAATGATAAACTTTACAATTTTCAAACAATGTTAAAACAATTTCACAATATAATTTTGTATTTAGTGGTAATACAAGGATTAAAATGAGCGTAAATAGCATCTTTGTAGATCTGAATTGAATAAGAATCAACAATATATGAAATTCATTATCTCTTCTCTCTGCTGAAAATACAAGCAAATAATCACTGTAGAGGAGTGATTTTGATTTCAGGCTCAAAAGTTATTCCTCTGCAGTGATTATTCTTAATACCTGCAGATATTAGCCAGTGAATTTGTACTGATTATCAAAAAACGATAATTTAGGGAGAAATGATTGATAGAATCGAATATAATGTGGAGCAAGCTGCTGAATTTGTCCAACGAGCTGTTGTTGATACTAAGAAAGCTGTTCGATATCAAAGTAAAGCCCGTAGAGTAAGTATGTAAACTATGTTTGAAATACCAAAACGAGAAGATAACCTTTTTTAATCTTTTAAAACTAAACTAAACTAAAAACTAAAAAGTTCAGAACTAGCTAAAATTCAAATCCTATATATGGTTAATAAAAAGTTGTAAACAAATAAATATATAAACAGTAAATGGTATCTAGTAAATGTAATCTCTAAGCATACCATAGTCCCAGTGCGCAAAAACTTGTTCAAAGTCCACAGTGAAGATGCTCGTCTTTACTGCCGACTCTGAACCAGCTTTTTTGACAATATTTGAATTTTGAATTTTGTCATTATTTCCTGTACCAGTGTTCAAAATAGGAATGAATAATCACTGTGGAGGAGAGAGCCTGAAGCAATGTTCAAAAATCCTTCTCCACAGCGATTATTTGCTCTTATTTCAAACACTGAATGTAAGACAACTAACATAACTTGATCCTTCAAGATAAAAATGTTTGAAATAAGAGTAAATCACTGTGGAGGAGGGAGGAATCACTCTTCTGCAGGGATTTTTTTGAATATTGTAAATATAAATATAATATACATAGTATATGTAAATAATTAAAATAAGAACAAATAATCACTGTGGAGGAGGGATTTTTAAGCATTGCTTCAGGCTATTAAGCCTGAAGAAATGCTCAAAAACACCTCTTCCAGAGTGATTATTGCTCTTATTTCAAATACTAACAATAAAATATAACGGTCAGACATCACTTGTGGAGGAGTATTTTTGAGTACAGGTAACAGCCACAAAGCTGAAAACTGTACTCAAAAACATTCCTCCACAGGTGATGTTTGTCAACAAGGTTGCTATTGCTTTGTTTTTTCAATCCTTAACCTGTTACTAATAATGTCAACAATTCGAAATAAGAACAAATAATTTCTGTGGAGGAGTGATTTTTTATCACAGCTTCAGGCTATGAAGCTATGCTCAAAAATCACCTTTCAGGCCTGAAGCCATGCTCGAAAATTACTCTTTCACAGTGATTATTTGCTCATATTTCAAACATTTAACTAATGATTATATAATTAATTTCTAATTTAGAAAAAAATTTGTCTGGCAGTTATTGTACTAATTGTTATCATTATAATTATCATTGTTTGTGTAGAATTTGCATAAATTTTTAGTTCTTGTATATATAAATTATAAATATTTATCTTGGTAACTTTTTGATAACTAAATGGATCTCTGTTTATCTCAGGACGCTGTTATTAATTCTAATCACATGCTGTGCTTAAAATTACAACAAATAATCCCTGTGATGGAGTAATTTTTGAACATAACTTCGGGCTTTTTAGCCAGAAATTATGATCCTCCACAGCTATTATTTGTTTAATTGTTTTTGTTTACAATAACAGTTGGCAGTGGTCGGAATAAAAGCAAATAATCATTGTGGAGGAGTGATTTTTGCACATAGGTTCAGGCTACAAATCTTGAAGCTATGCTCAAAAATCACTCCTTCACAGTGATTATTTACTTTTACGTCCACGTTGCTTGTGCTATTAAATTTCTATAAACTGTAATAAAGAAACTGAGATATTGGATTTGCATATCACAGAGTAAAGGTCGTTTTCCACTTCAGAAATTTTACGCAGAACGGAAACGGAACGGAAAATACACACGCTCAGAAAGAAATTATAGACATTCCATTGGTAGAAATTGACATCACATATTATGCGGAAAATATTCTGAAGTAGAAAACAGCCTTAAACAGGAACTAAATGTTAATATAATCTTGTGTCAAGAATCCAGTGAGGATCCAATACAGTTACACAGTCTAAAGCTATGCTTAAAAACAATTTGTTCCTGGTGGTTGCAGTGGTTAAAATAAAAGTAAATAATAATTAATGTGATGGAGAAGTTTCGGAGCATAGCTTCAGGCTCTATAGCCTGAAGCTATGCTCAAAAATCACTCCTTCACAGTGATTATTTGTTCTTATGTGGACCACTCTCACAAATTGAAAAATTTCAAGAATAAACTCAATACCTTAAGTGTAAAAATTATCACAGGAAGAAATTGTTGTGAAATAATTTATTGCGGAATTTATCTTCAACATACCCTATAAATATCCCAGTGCATGTATAATATATTTCATCTTTCACTGGTTCGGTAGGTATTTCTAACTTTTGGTGGCAAGAATAAATGCCGCAATGTTACCACACTACGCTTCAAACGCAAAAATGAATTCCGCAAAATGTTATATTTTTACATCGCTCATCCTCAAAAATATATTCCGCAATAATTTCTTCCCACAATAATTTTTACGCTTACTGTATTATTTTGAGCTCTGGGTAAATAAAATATAAATGCTAATCTAGTTCAAAAGGTTTTTATCAATAAATTTAATTCTATTTTTTGAATTGCAATGGTCAAAATAAGAGCTGTGTAGCAGTCATGATTTGCTCTTATTGCGACCACTGAATAAAAAAATAATTATATCTGCAAAGATTATTAACATCATGCTCTGCAGTTAACAGCTATTTTACAGTGGTTGGAATGAGAGTTAAATAATCACTGTGAAAGAGGGATTTTTGAGCATAGCTTCAGGTTTTGTAGGCTACGCTCAATAATCACTCCTCTTAAGTGTTACAAAAAATAAAATGGCTTGCAGGTGAATAGTTACTTTTTATTTAATTATTTAATTGTTATGTTTATTTTGAGTTGAAGCGTGGAAACGTCATAACGAAACATAACATAGCAAGGTTTGAAATAAGGAAGAGTGTTATATGTCAATGTTTGAAATAAGAATAAAATAATTACTGTGTAGGAGGGATTTTTGAGGCTTTTTGGCTCCTCCACAGTGATTATTTGCTCTTATTTTGGACACTGCATAGGCATTTGATGCTATCTTAAAGATTAAACTATATTTGATTATTAATTTTTAATAAATTTAGTTAATGTCACTGTTTGAAATAACAACAAATAATCACTGTGATGAAGAGATTTTTGAGTATTATTTCAGGTTAGAAAGCCTGAAGAAATGCTCATAACTCTCCTCCACAATGATGATTTGCTCTTATTTCGAATGTTGACCTGAATATTACATATTATTTCATTTTATAAATTAGTTTTCACTAATTAAAAAAATAAAAAAATAAACAACTCGTGGAAATAAAAGTATTCTTAATCCTGCTGTTAGCGCTTGGAATAGGGACAGATAATCACTGTGGAAGAGTTGTTTTTGAGCATAATTACAAACTACAACGCTATGCTCAAAGACCACTCATCCACAGTGATTATATTGTTCTTAACATAGTTATAGGTAAGTCCATTATGTATCGATGCTTTAGTTGGACCCCTTATCACAAATGATTTCCACAATACATTGCTTCAAATTTAAGCTTCATATCTCAAAGTGTCAGCAAAACCATAACAGTGGTTGAAATAAGAGCAATTAATCACTGCGGAGGAGTGATTTTTGAGCATTGCTTCAAACATTCCTATGCGGTGATTATTTACTCCTACTTCAACCACTGCATAACAGTTACACCTAGTGAGCAAAAACTTGTTCAAAGTCAACAGTAAATATGCTAGAACAATGTTCTAGATGTCTTTACTGCGGACTTTAAGCAAGTTTTTGCTCCCTGAGTATTTACCAATTTGCTATTAAAGAGTACATATAAAATTATGCTCGTTTAGTTCTGAACACAAACAGGTTCCACAGTTGCTTCAAGCATGGAAACCAGTGTTCAAAACAAGAGCAAAAATCATTGTGGAGGAGTGATATTTGAGCATAGCATTGTATGTAGTCTGAAGTTTTGCTCTTTTGAACACGAAAATATTTTTCATATCTCTTTGGTACAATGTAAAATTTGTAAAAAAGTATTGAGAAACACTTCATTAATCCAGATGGTAGCTTCATTAGGGTCTACAGGGAAGAATTTTGCGTCAACAATCTTGATATTAATTCGTTTCTTCATCAAGAAAAAACAATTACAAGGGTATTATCTTATTTACATCCCTGATATAAGAGAATCCACTTTCAGTCTTCGGTAATCACCTGGAGGGCATTTGAAAATATTTTCAGCCGACTGTCTGAAAATTATGTTCAAATGCACCCCTCTGCAGGTAATTGCTGTAGTGAATTTTGAGGACTGATTTTTTTTCACTACTTATATAGAATAGTCTATGTAGAGAGAGTACTCCGACTTTATGATGCTATTAGAATGCTTAAAGCAAGAGAAAATTATCACTGGGAAGGAGTGGTATTCAAGTTACTAAGCCTCAAGCTATGTTCAAAGATCACTCCTCCACAGTGATTATTTTGTTCTTATTTTGATCACTGCCTTTTCCCTCCATCCATATCCCTATTGTATAAGTTCTTTTGTTTATCTGTTCTAAATTTGTTTTTTATTTCATTATAGAAAAAAATCCTGATTATCATCTGTTGTTTGGTCATAGCTTTGATTCTCGGTCTAGCTATTTATTTTGGTACACAATAAGTCAATTAATTAATTTGGGTTTAATTGATACATTATTATAAAAAATGAATCTCGTCAATTGAAATGGAAATTTGATTTGAAGCCTGAAAGTAACTGTCAGACATCACCTATGGAGGAGTGTTTTTGAGCATAGTTTTCAGCTTTGTTACTGAAAACTATATTCAAAAAATGCTCCTCCAAAATGCTCCTGCAGTTATTTTCAGGCTTCAAATAGGTTGTTGGAGAAGACGAAAGAGACAATTCAAGCTTGAATTTAGTTAAATGGTATCTACAAAAAAGAGTAGTTAGTAATTGCTTGAAATAAGTACAAATATTCACTATGGAGGTGTGGTTTTAGCTACTATGCTCAAAAATCCCCCCTCCACAGTGAATATTTTGTTCTTATTTCAAACACTGGAGTCAACAATCTTGTACAAAAGCTGTAGCAAAGAAAGAAACAATTAAAAGTTCATTGAACACTCTTCCCCACAGATAGTAGTTAACTTATTTTAAGCAATGGACTTTTTAGTAATAGTTCAGTGTTCAAAATAGGAGCAAATAATCTTTGTGTAGGAGTGATTTTTGAGCATAGTAGCTATGGTCAAAAATCCCTCCCCACAGTGATTATTTGTTCTTATTTCAAATGTCAATGATAAACAAATTTTATGTTTTTGTTATTGTCAAAACTCAAAGCTCAAAATAAGAACTAGGAAGAATTGAGTTTTGGACATTGTATTCTGAAACTATGCTAAAAAATTGCTCTTCCACAATGATCTGCAACAGCATTATCACTTCTCCACAGTGATTATTCACTCTTATTTTGAAGGCTGCACTTAACCAGATCTATTTGTTGGTGGTTATTTATTTTTTATAAGAACATGGAAAATTAATATTTTTGAAATGTGCTTAGCAGTTTTATTTCTAAGGCTGGATGTTCTTGTTGTCCTGCATTATGAGGCTGAATTTTCTGTGTTTTTTCATTATGTATGCTATATTCAAATGTACTGTCTGCAAAACAAAAATCGTTCATTCATAAATGAAAAAGTTTCATGCGGTTTGTTGATTACTTTCGTTGTCGATTACATTCATTCCAGAGCTGAATATTAGCAGAGAAGAAGAACACAAGTAATTTTGAGTTCTTAGAATTTGAACGATAATCATCCTAACGTTTTTATAAACTGTATAAAAATACAAAAAATAACCTTTATATATTTTTCCATTTTATTGCCTCTTGAAAAATCATTCTTATTCATGTGACACCTTTTGTACTCCTGAAATTATTGCTAGTGCAAGCTTAAAATAATAATTGTCAGACATCACCTGTGGAGGAATGTGTTTTTAACTGAAAACTATACAAAAAACACTCCTCCACAGTTGATGTTTGGCAGTTATTTTAAGATTTGCTGGTGTATGAGATTATTTTAACAGCATGAAAAGAGTTACCTAACCTTAAAATATATATTTGTTAAGAGGGAGGAGGGCGTACTTAGTATATGTAAAGAAAAGTGTCAACAAACCTTTTTATCAATTGTTTTTTGTGAAGAATCTGGACAATGAGTTGACATACAGTGTTTGAAATAACAGCAAAAAATCACTGTGGAAGAGTGATTTTTTAGCTAAAAGCAGTGCCCAAAAATCCCTCCTCTGCAGTGATTATATTTGTTCCTTTTTCAAACCCTGACATACACAACACTCTTCTTTGTAGGTGTTATTTTTTTGTTTCAAATAGTCACTTGTTATAATTTTAGTATATATAGTCATCATTCTGTTGGTTATAGACATGTTTTTTAAATGAATGATACGGAAATCTGGTGGCAGTTGCTATTGTATTATAGATAAGCAGTGTTACAGTAAATAACTGAGGAAGGATCATTGAGCATGGTTTCATTTGTACAAAGCTTGAAGCTACGCTCATAAATCCCTCCTCTACAGTGGTTATTGCTTTTATTATGAACACTGATACCTTGCTGAAGTTCATTTTCCACCTGTTCTAATAGGGATCATCTCAGAAGTTTGAACCAAAAATTTGAATATGTCCACATTGAATAAAACTGCCAGACATCACTGGTGTGGAGGAGGGTTGTTTGAGCACACATAGTTTTCACTTTTGAAGCTGACAACTAAATTCAGAAAGCACTCCTCCACAGCCGTTATCCAGCAGTTAGGCTTGGTTATTGTTTTTAGCAATAGTTGTTAGGCTGACATAGACACAATTCCATGGCTAACGAAGCTAACAACGAAGTCTAATAAATGACAACAAGTGGAAATTGATCTTCAGGAAATTATTTTCGGAATATTATTGAAAATATTATTGACTTATTTTATAGGTCCGTTTGACAGGGGTTAAAATAACTGCCGGTCACCACTATGAAAGAAAGATTTCTCAGAACATTTTCAGTCTAATTGGCTGAAAATAATCGGAAAATTCTCTCCTCCACAATGATAACCGGCAGTTGTTTTAACCCCTTGTTTGTATAATATCTTACAGAATTTTCACATGTATTTGTTACTCCTCTCTGTAAACTTAGATTCAGTGGGTTTTATAAGACACTTAATAACATTTAAGGAGGAGAGTAATGTGTCAATGATCCTGGAATTGATTGGATACATTGTTGGCATAATGCTCTTCTTTGCAGATACAGTGATGTTAATTTAATCTTGATTTATAACCTGACCCGACTTTCCAACATTGATACACCAAAGCTCCATCAAAAAGTTTAATAAATAAACTTGCCTCACATTTAATTTACTTCTACTCAAAGGAGAAAAATTATGGTCCAGTTAAGAACTATTAAAATATTGTGGAAACTTTGTTACATAGTTTCATTAAATAGCAGGTACAGCATTATATAACTACTAAATATTTCAGTGTTTGAAACTACTGTATTATCCACATTTTTACAGAAATGCTTCTTGACACAAGTGAAATGTAGAACCTATCACTGAAGACATTTTTATTTCAAAGTAATAATACGAAATTTAGGAGTATCTGCAGAGGAGAGTACTTAGTCTTTGTGACAAAGAAGTAAATTAATATCAAAATTTATATTCTTTCTATGCAGATGTTATGTACATTTATATGACACATTGGGCAAATACTTGTTCAAAGTCCACCGTAAAGACGCTAGAACAACGTTGAACGACGTTGGAGCATCTTTACTGCAGACTTTGAACAAGTTTTTACCCACTGGGGAACCTCTGATTTTTTGTTTGCACTTTTTATTCCACGTAAGAGGTTTGCAAATAAATATTCTTACTTGTAGAGTTCGAGATAAGAGCAAATAAGCACTGTGTAGGATTGAATTATAGCCTGGAGCAATTATTTGCTGTTATTCCGACCACTGTACTTGCATGGTAAGAATGGTTTTGGGTTATAGCTTTTATATACTACACAATTATACTGTTTAATAATTTAATGTTATCCCTCCACTGTGCTAATTTACAGACACAGCTATTACCAGTTCAAATTCCAATATCTTTATTTGAGTTTCGGTTCTTGTTTTGTCACAAGGTGCCCAACTTATTATTGCTAATTCGACCCAACTCACCTATTCAGGTATTGTAATTTATGTACATAATATATTTTCTCAGGAACAGTAAAATAAATATTTTTTCCCATTTTCTTTGACAAGACTCTAGTTATATGCATTCAGTGAAGGAATCTTCCCATTTTAACTCTCCCCTCTTATTGTACAGCGGAAAGATACATATACTTTAGACTTAATACATTAAGTGTAAGGTTTATTGTACAGTGGAACGATGACCTATTTTTCCATGTGTATCATACTTGAATGTTAAATATATACATTATAATAAATATTTTTCGCAGATTTAATTTTTGTTTGTTTGCTTGTTTGTTTATCATGGACATAAATTACAAATAATGACAATGCTGATGCTTAGTTTTAAATAAAATAGTTTTTATCAACCTTCCTTTTCATCACCACATATCTTTCTTAAACTCACGAAATCTTGCTTTTGAAGAATCATATTCCCTGTATGAACAAGTTAACGTTATATATATTTTTAAGCTCATTATTAAGTAATAATGGCACAGGCCTTGTTGTTTGTAAAATGTTGGTACTGGAAAAACTGAGCTCCTAAAACCGTTCAGAGGCTCTAATAAAGCTCCTCTTTGTGTTACTTGTAGATTGCATCGGGAGCTCTAGGGAAATGGAAATTCCTGAGGTCTTATTTTTAGCCTACCAAACAAAGTTTGGATGGGCTATTATTGCTATCACTTTGTGGCGTCAGCGTCCTGCTTTTCTTAATAGACCATTTTTAGCCCACCAAACAAAGTTGCTATCATTTCGCGTCATAGAGACCATGTTCCCGAAGGACTATCATTTTGAAATATGGTACCAACATTTGATGCTCGCTCTAGAAGGTCTCGAGTTTCATGCAAAAAGGGTCCAAATCAAGTTTTCGGGCCAATGGTTCAAGAATGCGTGGTACCGTCCTGAAATTTGGTTATGGCATTCTAGGCAATATTATAAGACCACTGGCATTTTTTTTTTTAATTTTGTTAACTCTAGATCGAGTATCGGTGAAAAAGGGATTTTTTCAAAAGTGGAGACTTTTTTTGTTGACTTAGAAATTTTTTGAATTCAGTTTATAAGGATCTGACCAGAATTACATTTGAAGATATTTTGAAAATTAACCTTTCTGTGAGACTTTGACCATAAATCTTTTTTTGCAGCCATTTTGTTGTATTTTGGGGAAGCTCTCTCCTAGACATTTTGAAATGACAAAAAATATATAAAATAATTTTTAACATTTCAAGAATTGAAGTCTTCATTTTCATTTTGGGAAGCTTCCTTCTTCAATTTTGAAACAAATAAATATTAATGTGTATTATTAATGTGTATTCACTTTAGGGCCATTTAATTACCATTATTAATGACTCTTGATTTAAATTAGAAATATATTAACAATACACAATTCAACAAAGGTTTAATGAATGTGTAATCTTCTATTTCATTATTCTTTATTTCTTTTAATTTTAATAACAGATGATGACAACCTTTTTACTTTAGACTTAATACATTAAGTGTAAGGTTTTTATAAGTACATTTAAAACAGATGCATTAAGCTAAAGTATACTTTATGATTATGATATACACTATGATGTGTGATGATGTATACCGTACCTTTGAATCAGAAGTGCTACCATTTTGAAGTTTGGTACTAGCATTCGTGGTGATATATCCCAAAACAAGATTTGATTTCATCCACTCAGGCCCGAGTTTTGGGCAAAGAGGTTCCAATTGCATTTTTGGTCCAGTATCGTCCTGAAATTTGGTTATGGCATTCTGGGCAATATTATGAGACTGCTGGCCAAATTTGTTTCAATTTTATCAATTCGGGACCGAGTATCAGCCAAAAATGGATTATTTCAAAAGTGGAGACTTTTAGTCACTTAGAGAATGGTTAAATAGTTAGTTGACTTTTTTTGAATTTTGCTATGAGACTCATATTTGGATTTGGAATTTTTTTTTACATATTCTGATTTCTATCAGACTTTGATCACATTCAATGAGAAGTTTACCCAAAGGTTGTTATATTTTTACACTTTTATATGAGATTTTAACCATGAATCTATTTTGGCAGCCATTTTGTATTTTAGGGAAGCTACCTCCTCAATCTTTTGAGGTGATAAGTGATATTTTTTCTAAAAATATATTTTAAAAGTTGAAGAGTCTTTATTTTGATTTTGGATTTTGGGAAGCTTCCTTCTTCTATTTTGAAATAAATATTAATGTTATCCACTTTAGGGTCATAAAACATTTAATTACACCTTGAGTAAACTTAGTTTTTATAACATTAATAATTACTCCCAATGCCAATTAGAAATATAATGACAATACACTTCAATTCAACAGTGGAATATTTTTTTTAATAAAATAATGTATTGTTTTAAGAAACATGTAGTCTTCTATTTCATTATTCTTTGTTCATAAATTTTAATAACAGATGATGACAACGAGCTTTTGGATATTTGGATAATTTGTTCATAACATCCTTCTTTTTCCTTTATAGATGAAGAACATAATATCCCAAAGAATGTTGTTGCAAATTGGGTGCGAATGGTGGGGACTCTAGTGTGTTCCAATTTGTCTCAATTTGATCCAGACGGTTCT
>JAULBZ010001409.1:0-22365 GCA_032360805.1 Neoturris breviconis | reverse complement strand
TTATAATAAAAAAACGTGTACTTTCGTAGGATTGATAGCTTCTTGAATATCATCCATGGTTGTGATATGAGCCATTAGTTGTAACCATTGAAAATCACGATTTGGATAAACAACTTTTTCTTTCATAATATACCGTCTTCGAAAACTAAATGGTAATGTTCTCTCCACATCCAGCACCAAATGAACCTAATAATCGAAAGATGGAATGTTATTAATTTATTTAAAGTCACCTAATAATCACTATCGAGGCGGAGAAATCTGGAGTTACAAAAATCTGGAGTTACGAAAACCTCGATTTATGACGTCATAATTACGTTAAAATGAAATTTCGAGGTTTTCTCCACCTGCTTTTTAGATTAAAAAAAAATACAAAAAAACCTAAGCCTACTAGACAGTCCATATATGAAAGTTTATCTTGTTAATAACATTTCCTGAAGTTTCATTCCACAAAAAATAAATAGTATTGATGGAGAATGAAATCATGTATTTTCTATAATAGCAATCATTTTGTTTGATCATACTTTTTCCGTTTTTAGATAAAAGAATTGCTTATTACAAAAAAGAAGAGACAGGGGGAGGGGGGGTGCCTCTCATGTCAAGAGGGTTAAGTTACCTGCATAGCAACTCTGTTCAACATAGCTTGATCTAATACACCTTTGATGTCATCTACAGCTAAACCAACCTGATATGAAGAAATGAATAATACACTGGTCGAAATTCTAGTAAATAATCCCTGTGGAGGAGACATTTTTGAGCATTGCTTCAGACTTTATAGCCTGAAGCGATGCACAAAAATCACTTCTCCACAAGTGTTGCACAACTGTTGCTCAACAAAATTTTTTTATCGGAAAACAAGCTTTAAGGTCAAACGCGATAAGGAATAATCTTACCATCAAATTCATCAACAGAATAGTCATGACGATGATAAATATAAAGAATAGAAACCATGTAATCAATGGTGGTTCCGAGTCTTCATTGAATGCATTGTCAAAATCAAATTCACCAATCATCATCACTGTTGTCTTCATTACAGTACGACCAAAATTACCATATGATTTCTAAACACGTACATAATATTTGATGAAAAAAAATTGGAAATCGTAGTAATTTAACGAATCCCCAGCGAGCAAAAACTTGATCAAAGTCCACAGTAAAGACGCTAGAAAAACGTCGTTCGATTTTGAACAAGTTTTTGCCCTTTGGAATATGGTTGAATTTGAGATGTTTTGAATATTCAGAGTAAACAATACTGATTTCTCGTCAAATATAATGCAGAATGAATATCCAGTGGGCAAAAACTTGTTCAAAGTTTGCATTAGAGACGCTAGAACAACGTTTATTTTATAATTCAACTTGGGAATAACTATTAACAATAATTAACTTTTTAACATAACATGTAATAAATTTTTATATTCCCTAATCACAATTAATTACCCTTTAAAGAGAAGAAGGAAGCTTCCCAAAATCAAAATGGAGACTTTGATACAAAATTTAAAAAATTATTTTATAAAAGATTATTATCCCCAAAAATTGAGGAGGAAGATTTCTCAAAATAAAAAATGGCTCCCAAAAAAGATCCCCGGTCAAAGTCACATAGAAAAGTCCAAATGTGATTATATCCTTATAAACAGTGAAAGTTTCAAAAAAATATTTTTAAGTCAACTATTTAACTTTTACCTCAATATAATTTATAACTGAATGTGCCCAATGTCTCAAAGAAATTAAAATATCAAAAAAAATTCTAACTTCAAATTTGACTGTGGTCAAAGTCTCACAGTCAGCTATTTAACTTTCGACTCAACATTTGGGTGAATGTGGTCAAAACCTCATAGAAATCAAATCTCCACTTGAAAAGATCCCTTTATCGCCAATACTCGGCCCCGAGTCGACGAAATCTAAAAACACATAATATTGTAATATTTTAACTCGGGGAGCAAAAACCTGTTTAAAGTCAGCAGTAAAGACGCTATAACAACGTTGAAGACGTTGCTCTAACGTCTTTACTGCGGACTTTGAACAAGTTTTTGCCCACTATAAATTTAAAACACTCACACTTTGATCCCAAAGTAATGTGAAAAATCCCAAACCAAACGCAACAATAAATAATGCAAAAGTCAATGAGAATTTCAAGAATGTTTTTAACACATCAGTGAACATTACAACATATATACCAAGTGTTGGAAACTTCTGAATAAATAACAACAAATCAATCCATGCAAGAAAGATACAGATTGAACCAACACTAACATGAAATGAACCACACCTAAAATGGAAGAATATAATTGTTGTAAAATTTGTGACTGCTAGCTCCATCATCAAAGTGAAAGTTTTTCCTAAATAGAAATGTTAAAACAAAAGCTTTTTTATATTATTTTATAAGCAACCAGTACTCAGAAGACAGTAAAAACTTAAGCAACTTTTAGTACTCAATCATAATCATAAGTAACTTCATAAAATACAATTTCTTATTTCTCTATTTGTACTTCAGTTCCAAATGCTGTATTACTTTGATTTTTTCTTTTTCCATAACAAAATTAATAATATACATTACCTGTGTATATAGATTATAAGCAACTCTTAAGATACTTTTAGTACTAAAATCTCAGTTTATCCTAAGCAACTTTTAGTACTGGGATCTGACCTTAGTTGCTTATAAAAAAAAATGTACTTTTCTAAATAACATTGGAATGGTAACTCGAAAACATGACAGAATATATATTTTACCAGGTTGGAAGTACCAATACATCATTAGTACAGTTTAAGATTACATGTTGAAATAAAGCCTTTATCATATTTGTAGTTGTATGAAATACTGAATATAGTGACAACAAAATAAAAACAAACCCATGAGATGTAGCAGAAATGTGATCATCGATATCTGTCCATACAAATAATATTGCTAAAATATATATGGACCATTCCATCCAGTTTGTCAAATCGGACATATAATTATATCTTCGTGCTAACAATTGCATGAGCTACATAAGAAGAATAAAATAATGCTTACACAACAAAGTGGAGAAATATTTCACTGGAATCCTGTAGTCAGATAAATTGTGTCAACATTTGTTTGCAGGGAACAGTACTAAATCAACGATCTTGCATTTGATTGGTTTCTTTGTACCGCAGAAACCAATCAATTGCCTGCTCGTTGACTCAACACTCCGCATCATAGATTCATTTTCTCAAAGTTATTGATTTTGGCTTCTTTAAAGCTGCTAAATTATCTGTTTTTTTATTTATTTTTTGATCAGTTAGTACTTTTTCTACACAAGATTCGTTAGAATCCTATGTAGCAAATAGAAAACTTTTATCTACTTAATCCTGCAATTAAAATTAGCTGAAAATTAGGAATATGTTAAATTGGGAAATACGTAAAAACCTGCAGCTTAACATAAATTTATTAATTTTGTTTCTTCTCGTTAAAGTTGATTTTCATTGGGTCATTTTTGTCGCTTGCTACTTTTATCAAGCTTAATTAAAAAGTCTCTCGATCAAAGTAGCACGTTAATATTCTATCAAAAATAATGCAATTTTGAGTTTGATTTTCATTGAGTGATTTTGTCATGCGGGCTACATTTTATCAATGTGCATGCTCAATTAAAGTAGCGTGCACGACAAGAATCATGCAATGGAAACCAACCTTTATTCGTAATAAAATCATAAGGATTTCAAATTATCGTTATTTCCTTTATTAATTTTTAATTTTCGTTTTTTGAACAGTCAAACTGGATTTAATAAAAACATTGAATTTGGTGTATATTTTACATGTTGTTATAAAGAAATGTGTTAGAAAAAGAAGTTAAGATAGAGCTGAGAGTACCATAAATGTCGAATAGGCAACTGAAAAATTTCAATGAAGAGGCATTTATTCAAGCATTAGTCTGAATCTCTATTGTTACAGGAAATACAGAATACAAATAGCTAAATAATGACATTCTACCTCCAAGAGTAACTGTATACAACCCAAAGTTATGACGACAATCCTTGCAATAATTACAAATACAATAACAAGTATATCATCTTTATCTTCGTTGGTTGCCTTGGCAATACAAGTAGTTGCGTTTTCTGTTGTCTGTCTTTGTGGGAGCAGAGGTCTGGAAACTAATACGTATCCAGTCAAAAAAAATAAAAATAAAAAGTACAGTACGAATTTTGCATAAAAAACAACACGTCCAAATTTTTGCCATTTATCATATATGAGTGATAACACCAATGGATGATTAAGTAGATCACCTCGTTTATATTTGCACTAAAAAAAAGAATGTTGGCATTAAAGGTGGATTTACATTAGGCAAAGAAATTATTTCTCTTAGTGATAATCAGTCTTAATGAATTAGAATATTAGTTTGACAGACCTTTTCACAAAAAACGAGGCCTTGATTTTTTAAAGTAAACAAGTTAAAATGCAATAACTTCCTTTTTGTGCATTCTCTGTACCAAAAAGAAGTTATTGCATTGCAACAAATACTTTGAGCAGCCAATGCCTTGTTTTTCATTATTTTGTGAAAAGGTCTATCTTCAATTGAAAATGTTCTGTATGCCTTGTACTTAGCAATCCTATGCGTATGGTAATAAATGCTGAGATATCTATTTAATTTTCAAGGTTTTTGGGGAGGCGTTTATTCAAGGGAGGCGTCTATTCGAGAGAAGTGTTTATTCCAAAATTTGGAAATTTGATTAAATAGAAATGTTTTCTTTTCAATAACTTATACATCAATAAAATCATCCTCATCGTCACTTTTATACACCTTGCTAGAACGAGTAGGAAATTCTCTCTCTGATGGTGTATACTTGTCTCTTACCGGTAAATTTATCTAAATATTGGACAAGAGCACAAACTTTCGCAAGCACAAACTCCCGCAAACGGGCCAATTCAAAAGATTTTGTGATCATAAACTTTCGCGAGAAGAGCTTAATGGAGAAAAGAGAATTTAACCCAAACTTCAGGATACCAAAAAAAACTTGTTGTATATGTGACGTTCCATGAGAAAATGGACCAAAGTGATTTTTAATGCACTGAAAATGACCTAGTTTTTACTAAAAACGACTAGTTTCATGGCGTTTTTAAAGGGAAATGGAAGCACGTTTTATAAAACAATAGTATGTTTGTAAAAACAAGAGACATTTTTACAATGCAAACGGAGGCAATTTTTATAAAACAATAGCATGTAATTCAATGCAAACGGAGAGATGTTTTATAAAACGATATAAAAACGGAGACCAAATGGAGGCATGCTTTGTAGAACGATGTTATGAAATGGGAACAAGTTTTACAAAAACAAAAACGATTATTATGTTTTCTTCTAAATGTCATCAAAGAAGTGGTTTTGAAATATTTTGAGTAATAAACTTTTGCAAATATTTGGGCTCTTGAAGTAAATAATATGCAATTCATTGGCTTCTTTTTGAAGAAGAATCCAATTATAATCAAGAACATTGATTGTAATACTCTTCTTCGTAGATGCTAAGGAGACGTTATTCCAGCATTTTTACTGTGGATTTTGAACAGGTTTTTGCGGGCTGGGATAACTAAATAAACACTTACCATCATAGATAACGGATGCATCTCTTTTTCTTCCATCTTCTTTAAAACTTCCGGAGTTAATCTATTAACATCTTGTTGATTATTTATAGAACTGCTTGTTGCATTACTTTTATTATCATCATCTTCATAATCATTTGACCAATCCTCATATGTATCATCCATTAAAGCATAATAGAATATTACTTTATAATCCGGACTATCAGGGGGTAAATGAGATGTTAGTTTCATACACTTGTTTAACACAATATATGCAACATCTAAATGATCAAAATAAAAATACCATTTATTTTGATGGTTAACTTCTATTAGGCCAAAACATCGCTGTGACAGCCAAAGTACATTTAATTGGTAGAAATTGACGTCCAACGTGGTACAACTTTTTTTATTTTCATTAGGCGGAAAATTCCACGTGAAAGCCAAAAGAGGACATTCCATTGGTAGAAATTGCCCCACACAATGTGTGGAATGTCTTTATTTGGCTTTCGCACAAAATTTTCCACCTAATGGAAATCAACCTTAATGCTTTAATTAGCAAACAAGCTGAAATAAAACATGTACGTGATTAAAATAATACCACCCTATTCTCTGGTGCATGTACCTATAAGTGAAGATTCTTAGTGAGATCCTGATGAGTAAAGAAATAGGATCATCATTATCAGAGTGTGATTTAAAGGCGGACTTAGGGCCCCCATCAGAAATAGATTTTCCTCATTTTTAATGGCTTTAGGCCGTTTACGGGAGGATGAGAGTATAACTGAGAGGCATTAATTTTTTTTTTAAAAAAATAAAATTTTAAAGCACATTCTTTCACAATCATTTTTCATTGAAAAATAACAGAAAATCGTCCTATCGTCTTGTTTCGCTATCACAGCTTACGTCTACCATTTTTGCTAATGATATTTTGAAACCTTACAGACCGGAACTGCCCATTAAGAGCATGTTTTACATGTACGTTTACCATTGGTAATTTACAGACTGCAAAGAACTTGCACAATCCATTCAAGTCTGGGTAATACAACATATCGAATCTAATCGCCAAGGTGTGTTGCAAAATTGGCACTAGAAAACAAAGTCTTTTTTTTCTAAGACTATTTAGGGGGGGGGGGGAGGAAAGGTCTAACTTTTAAACAGCTTGAAGCCATTAAAAATGGGGAAAATTGATTACTGACAGTCCCTTACACTAGACAAAACATTTCACAAAAGAAGACATTCTATTGGTAGTAATAGACATCACATACCATGTGGTCAATTCTTATCAATGGATGGAATGTCTTCTTTTGGTTTTCGCGCAAGATTTTTCACCTAGTGTAAATCCCCTTAATGTTGTTTTTTGGATAAATAGCTAATTAAATTTGTTTATTTGCTTTGTTGTCTGAAGGCCAAATAATAATTATATTCCAGGTACTGTGTAACGTTGAATTAGGCAGCCAAGTGCTTAATAAATTCTAGAGTTCCTAAGGTGAGTATTTATTTCAACAACTGTATTTTCGCTAACCAATTTTGTTTCGATAAGAAGTGACAGCACTACACTAAATAGATATTACATTACTTTTCAAATAATTCATTTTAACATTTAAAGGGTCTATTTTCAGTTTTTTAATTTTTTAAGCTATAGAAATAATTAGGTATACATAAACTTACCAGGGAGTTTCTTGATAAGTTGACGCATAGGTGTTGTAACTGAATTTCCATATTTTGAACGATTCTTTAAAACACATAGCCAGTCGTCATGCTTCAGTAACTCTAATACAACCTCACTGCAAAAATAATATGTATATATAGTAGTACTATAGACATAATAGAAACCATGCATTTAATTTAAATTTACTTATAAATAAGCAAAGGTGGTTGTCATCATCTGTTATTAAAATTAAAAAGAAATAAAGAATAATGAAGTAGAAGATTACATATTCATTAAAACAATTTATTAAAAAAAATCTTCCTCTGTTGAAATGTGTATTGCCATTATATTTCTAATTTGAATTGTGAGTAATTAATAATGCTACTATAATGTTACTGTTTACTAATGCTAATAATGTCACTCATGATAGTATTTAAATGTTTTATGGCCCTAATTCTATGTAGAAGAGTGATTTTTGAGCGTAAGATTATTTTTACTACTGACTATATAAATGCCATGACGCTGCATCTTATTGATTGAATACTAATACTAATAGGCCATCCCAGTGGGCAACTTTTGCCTATTTCTTCGCAGTCTTATTTTAACTAAATTTAATCTAATTTGTTTTCTTTAGACGCTTACCGATGTGATTTTTCAATAGCCATATCTAATGCATTTTTTCCAGTATGATCAAGTAAGGTAATGTCAGCACCATTTTCAAGTAGGATTTGTACTACTTCATCATGTCCTTCACGACTTGCAAGATGTAATGGAGTAGTACTTGCTAAGTCCATTGGATCAATAGGAGCATCTCTAGATAATAGTTGATTAACTGAGGCAGTGTGGCCTTTAGCTGCAGCACAATCTAGAGGTGTCCACAAAACAGAATTTCGAGGATCAACGCTTGCACCATTATCAATCAATAGGTCAATCAATTTTGGGTGACCATTCAGAGCAGCAAGATGAAGAGCAGAGTTTCCTGATTCATCTTCATCGTTGATGATGGATGGGTCTTTATTAAGTAAAGCTAATGCAACTCTATAAGACAAAAAGAGAAAACCATAAACTTGCAATAATGACTGTGGAGGAGTGATTTTTGAGCTTAAACAATACTCAAAAATCTCTCCTCCATAGATTTATTCTTATTTTGAAAAGATTTCCATATTCAAATAAAAATAAATCAAAGCAACGGTGTTAAAAAAGTAGCCTGCCAAACCAAACTGGAAATATTTCGTATACACACATTATACATCATAGTACGAAATAATTAATTGTATTATATGCTTAATACTAAGAATATAGGTATGATATATTATAAACAAATATTATACATAGGCTATTTACTCTGGTATATCTATATACATAGGATATGTTATACATGCTATTCACAAGATAACAAAATGTATACTTGAATCAATAAGTAGAGCAAATACGGTAGTAAAATTTGATTGTAATACGCCTTGCAAGATATTATAGTTTTTCACAGAATATTTTGAGATGATTTTCCCGGACACATAAATAATTTGTACTTCATGTAACATCTCTTACTTTTTATTTCCAAAGATGGAAGCTAAATGTAGCGGTGTTAATTCTTCGTCATTACAAGCATCAACATCTGCATTATTAGCAAGTAGAAGATTGACAACATGTTTAAATCCCTTCTTTGATGCTATATGTAAAGGTGTATTATCAAAACGATCTTTCTGATCAATCAAATCCGTATAACGTGCATGTTTTTTAATTTGATCCAATAACACCTAATTAGAGAATGTCAAAATTAATATTTACAACACAGTGGTCAAAGTAAGGGTATATAAGGACTGCGGAGGATGCTATTTTTGAGCATAGCTTCAAGAATTGTAGCCTGAAGCTATACTCAAATATCACTCCTCCAAAGTGAATAGAACTTGTTCCATTGAGTTTGTATATCCTTTCTTTGATATGATGAAATCATGCAGTTGAACGTCATACTCTTTTCCACTTAACTAACTACAAATTATTCAAGGTTGTATAATCAATACCCAATGGGCACGTAATTTTTTTTTTCAATATAAAAAGATGTTGTTTTGATACCAGAATGTCAAAAGAAATGTCGTCCTTTTTTAAATTAAAAAACCTCACGTGTCAGCATGGATAGTATTTCACGTACCCGGAGCACATCAATTGAATTCTCTTCGCATGCCCAAAAGATAGATGATTTTTCTGTTGAGTCAACAATACATAAATCAGCATTATATTGTAACAAAACTTCTAGTGTTTTAATATTTCCATTAGCTGCTGCAACAATTAAAGATGTTTCATTATCTTGATTACAAGCATCAACGTGGCTGCCTCTGCATATAAAAATGGAATTAGATAAGCAAAACGGCCTATAGGTTTGAAATTCAATTACATTATGTTATTATGACATCAATTTCTACCAATGGTATGTCTTCATATGGCTTTCACAACAAATTAAATGGAAATCAACCTTTAACCTTATTTTACCCAAGGGGTAAAAATTGCCTCCCCCTATGGTGTTTCAAAAATGGATAGAACACTAATCCTTGAAACTCTGTTAGAGAGATATGTTTCATCTCCCAGAACCAATCAATGGAAAGTAAAAAGCAATTCCGAGTCATTGTTTATTTGCATTTGAAGACAACGCATATATTTTTTAAAAAAAATTGACAAACTTGAAAATTCTGATGATGTCATAGCAAAGAATGCTCATGTCAGCAAAAAAATAATACCATTTTGTGCCCCCCACTCCCAGGTAAAATATGCTACCAAAATACCGCAAGTAAAATAGGGTAGGCCAGGCGGGGCACAAATAACCCACCTGCTAAACTTTTTTTCATAACTTTCGAATGTCTTGTATGGAAATTTTACGACTTTGCCTACAATTTATCTAGGATCATTTTGAAATTTTTCTTTTTTCGGTAACTAGGAATAATTTCCCCCTAGCAAACAAATTTTTGACAGGTGGTAATTTTTTTTCTTTCAATTTTCACCTAAAATATTTGCACCTTCTGTTTTCCTGTGATGAGGTCATCGTGAAAAATCACGTCATCCAGATAATTATTATGCTAAAATGTTGATTAAGTGTTGACCTAACATTTTGGAAAGTTTCAGCATGGTTCCATCAAAAGTTATGGTGAGGGGGGCACTTTGTACCCCCGGCTATTCAGAACTCAAAAAAGCCTGGCCTGAATAAGGTTAACATCAAACTCGTGAGCATTTTGATTGACAACAAAAAGTATCTAGTTCTTGTATATTCTGCATGTCAAAAAACAGCTGATCTTCTCATTACACGTACAAAATTATAAAATGAACATCAACAAGACATGGTCTTAATAGGAGCCAGTTAAATTAAACATTTTCACAGTATATGAATACTATGGACAAAAAGGAAAATTATGTTGCAAGAAATCATAATATCAAAATTTTAAAATAGTAACATTTTACAAATCAACCCAAAATTGCAATTGGTCACATTTTGTCAGATATTCAGTTCTTTTCTTTCCAAACATTCTATGGTAATCTAAAAATTCAAACAATAGAAACTCTTACTTTTCTAGTAAAAACTTTGCAACCTCATGTCGGTCGAATGTGGCAGCGCTGTGTAAAGGTGTGTCCAAAGTAACATTCTGTGCTTCAATATCAGCTCCTGATGCAACTAACAATTTTACAATATCAAGATTTCCTGTAGCTGCTGCCAGATGAAGAGGTGTTTTAAACCCATTACTACATAAGTTTACATCAGCGCCCTTCTCAATTACCAAACAACATGCAGCATAATGACCTGTATCTACAGCTAAATGAAGAACACTTTGTCCTTGATTGTCTTTATCATTAATAATATCAGATAATGTCCAATCTGCTATTTCGCCACCTTGCTGTTCTATATCATGTATTATTTCTTTTAGTATCTAAAAAATATATTACACATAATTTTGGGTATGTTGCAAGTAATACATAACGCTAGACCAGATTACAACTCAATGGTTAGAATAGAGGGAGGGTTTTTTTCCGCATAGCTTGAGGTTCCACCGTGACTATTACCTCTTAATCTCACTAGGTAAAACATTTCATGCAAAACCCAAAAGAAGACATTCTATTGGTAGAAATTGACATAGCATGACATGTAATGGAATGTCTTCTTTTGGCTTTTGCACAAATTTGTCGCTTTTTGTAAACCCATCTTTATCAACAAAAATCATCTTCCAAAATCACTGTAGATGAAGGATTTTTGAGCATAGCTTCAGATAGTTACTTCTTTGATTTCTTGTACTTACCATTATTCCATCTCCAGTAGCTGCGTAATGTAATGGATTCATGTGCTCGTTATCCCATACCATGAGTTGTGCACCAGACAGTAATAATAATTTTGCAGCATCTGTATTTCCATTACCACATGCATTATGAAGAGCTGTGCCTCCAGATGTATCAATAATCTGAAGAACAGTGGTCATAATAAGAGTAAATAATCACTGTGGAGGAGGGATATTTGAACATAGCTTCAGGCTTTAAAGAAAATCACTCCTCTGCAGTATTCATTTGCTCTTATTTTGACTACTGAAGAATAACAAATTTAACAAAATTCAAAATTATTATATATTGGCTAATATAAAACTAAAATGAAGGGTGTTTTGTCATTAACCATTCATTTCATTGGTTTATTTGTATATATGAAGCCAATCAGTTTTAGGCATTTTATCCAATTTCAGTGTCTTTGGGAGTATGAAAAGAAATAACACTTGGCAACTAAAAGACCTTCCCTAAAGTACAATCAAACGAATAATTTTAGTCTTAGCATTTAACTTGCAACATGATTGGTACAATAATATTAGATTCTAAAATATTTGGGCCATCAGCAAAGCTTCTCTGTCTGCACTATAGACCTCTCCTTCTTTAGCTTGGTCTATGCACACTTGTTAGATTCTTAGGAGCCTTCGACTACTGTAGATATTTAATCTAGACTGTTACTTACTTCCAGTTCAATTTTGGGCCAATGTAATAAAATAATCATAGCTTCGACATTCCCTTTTACAGCTGCATAATTAAGTGGTGTTTGATTATAATCATCTACAGCGTTTATGCCTGCTCCATTCTCAAGTAGATATGTGATAACATTACTAAAACCAAAATCTTCTGGCAGCGGAAGCGTAGGTCTAAGTGCCATGCCATTGTCTTTGTGTTCCTTCACTAATTAAAAAAATAATTACGTATGTAATAAAAAGCATTCCAACTATAGTAAGCTATGTGGAGAAGTGCATTTTATGTAATTTTAGTTGGTATAATTCAATGCACTCCTCCATGATGCTAAGGCTCTTTTTGAGAGCTAGAATATTGACATTTTGATTTAAATCATTTGAAACAGAACAAGGGTAGCATGTTTTAGATAGTATTAAGTCTTGGCAAATTTTTTGAAGTTAAGATATTAATCAGACTTCCAGCAATCAATAGAGATCCTATTAGCATTTAAAATACATGAACAATAAAATTTTGATCAGATACAAATCTCACATAGAAATGGTTGTACTGACATGTGTGATTATGGAAAAGGGCTTATAATTTTACACTAGGCAAAAAAAAAATGACATCGTCGTACACACCGTACACACACCAGTTTTTATTTTTATTTGAATGGAAATGCCAATGGTTCCTTGTGAAACATTGACCAGACCAAAACAATTTCATGTTAAAATATTGCACATCTCTATGAAAAGAACTTAATTTTTTTTAACAAGAATAGACTTTCTGTAAAATAATAAAAGACAAGAACCGAAAAAATGAAATGATGAGTTATAGCATGCATGTGAGACTTGATATTTTTCAACATGATATCAACATCATACCAATATAATAATAAATAGAATATATACTCAACATTAAATAGTAGTTCGCCAAAACAAGCGAAAGCTAAACCTAGCTTATGGGAATGATTCGCATACATCATAATGTCGTAGTACTATGCATAGACTATATAGGAATATTTTAGTGTTCCTATATTGTCATGGTGATGTATTTAAATATATGCTTATAGTATATAGAATAATGCTCTAGACATAATCTATATGTATATAGGCTATGTGTATATAGGCTTCATGTGTATATGCTTTATGTATATAGGATATGGATATAGGCTATAAGTATATAGGTTATGTATATATATAATAAATGCATTATACTATATGTATAAATATACATAGGCTATGTGCATAAGCTACATGTATATAAGTTGCATGTATATAGGCAATATCTACTATATGCTAGATGTATTCATATACTAAACTATATTGTATAGGGTATGTATATATGTATATATAAGGCTATGTAGATAGATTATAATGTAGACTATAATGTATAATATGTATATAGACTATATGTATATGTATGATAATGCATAGGTTATATGTATACGTGCCATATGATATGTAACATAGATAATACAATATACAAAGGTTATATGCTGCTAATTTTATAAAAAAACCTTGTGCCTTAAAATTGTGACTTGTTTCTATCATCTATTAGAATTTAAAAATAAAGAAACACCTAGACAATACCTCGAAATGATTCCTTTTTTCTATTTAAATACTTCCTTCATTTTATTTCCCTTTATATTACTAATTCACATTGGAGATAATTGTTATAAACTCATTATTATATAACAACGTTTTATGACTCTTAATTACCTTTAATTACATTTTAATAGTCACATCACATTTACTTTGAAGTTGAAAAATTGAAGAAGGATACTCCCTAAAATGGATGCCAATACAAGTCTCATAGGAAATTAAAATGTAAAAAAAAGAAGAAAAATCATGATTGAATGTGGTCAAAGGCTTATAGAAAATTAAAATATATAAAAAAAATCATTCTAAGTCTCACTTCTCCCCTTATGATTTACATATTTTAAGCAGTAGTGGCTTAGTGGTTAAACAGTTGGTGCTTGTGATCTGGTTCAACACCATCTCCCTGGAAGCACTGCCATCCACCTGTTCCCCTGTAAAGTGCTTCTAGCCATGTTTCAGGGTAAATAAGGTAGATTGAGGGTTGTACCCCCTATCAGGAGAAAGTTAAGGTCTGGAGAAGATAAAAAAGAAAAAATAGCCCCTTTCCTAGAGGTGGTCTTGGCCTTTAGAGGAGAGAATGATAAAAAAAGGATTTTTGCTTGAATGTGGTCAAATCCTCATAGTGGTCAATTTTGAAAAAAGAACTGTAAAAATTTTGAAGTCTCCACTTCGCTTTTTCTCCAATACTCAATACCAAGTCTATAAAATCAAAAACATTGTCCACACACAGTTCAGACCCTTTTTGCCCAATACTCTAAATAATTTTCGGCAAATCCTTTCAAAATATTAACTAGAATGCTGGTACCAAATTTCAAAATAGTAGCACTTCAGAAACATAATCTGATAAGAAAAGCGAGATGCCACTGCTACCGCCAACAACACAAAGTTATATTAATAGCCCCTTCAAAATGTTTGGTGGGTTAAAAATAAATAAAGAACTTGAAGAAACTGAGAAAAAGTTTTGGGTCATCAATTATTCTTATTAACCCTACCAAAGAAGTTAGTCCCTTGTTACAATTAGTGTTATCCTACAGGAAGTGATATCCAAGTACTCATCTTCCAAATATGCCTGGTAGGACTATGTGCGATGACATTTGAGATTGAACTGATGCAAGAATTACTTGTCCAGACTTGACAGTTTTTATTATTAACTTAAATTCCACCTCAAAGTTTCTGTCATTCACTTTCAAATCAATGTAGAAACTGATTTACAGTAAACAAGGTTTCGTATGTGTGAAAAATAAAGTTTAAATAATATAATATAATAAACAATATAAATAATTCGGAAACAAAATTCAGAGCTGTTTCCAATGTCATTATTCTGTTAGCAAGTAGCCCATCAAATTAGAAAAACAAAACAGTCATCACTGTGTAGGAGAGCTTTTTCAGAATATTTTCAGCCAAACTGGCTGAAAATATTCTAAAAAATCTTTTCTCCAAAGAGTTTTAAAGCCCTGATCAATGTAACATATTTTTACCTAAAAGTTCTTCGCCTTCAATAGCAGGTTGAACCTGTTGGATAGTATGAGTTGATGATGCTTCTTCAATATGTTTATCTGTTTTGAAATATTTAGCAGCAAAATGAATTGGCTGAGCTCCATCAGCCCCTACTATATTAACATCTAATAAAATAAAATTTGAAGAAAAGCATTAAAAACTGTTTGCAGTAACCTAATCATTACTTTGAAGAGATTAACAAACTGGCCAATACAGTGTTTAAACACACACTAGTGGGCCGATTCTAATCCAGATAATTTGATTATAACATACAAAACAATGTTCGAAATAAGATCAAATAATCACTGTGGAGGAGTGATTTTGTTAGCACTACATAAGTCTAGAAAGCCTGAAGCAATGCTCAAAAATTCCACTTCCACAGTGATTATTTGCTATTATTTCAAAATATCAAAGAATCCATTTAATCGCAAGCTCATTGACTTTAAATTTTTACTCGTATATGATTCGTTAATGCAAGTAAACAAATTTGAGGAAAAGAAGTAAGCACTCCAAGTGATATGCTTCTTTCAAACAATGCATATGTATCCTGGTATTCAATAGTTCAAAGCAAATTCCTAATGGTAAACAGTATTTTATTTCATGGAAACTTTATACAACGAAAATTGCATAATAAATACTATTAGTTTTGTTCCATTCCATTCTGTGAAATAAGAACAAATAATCACCGCTTGGGGGGGATTTTTGAGCATAGTTTCAGGCTTTATAGTCCGAAAATATCCTCCATAGTGATTACTTGCTCTTATTTTAAACGCTGAAGCTATAATTTGAAATTACTGTATACTGTTATCTTGGCAGAACGGTGATGTCAACAACGTTGAAATTGATTTTTTTATTTGTATGAAGTAATACAAATAAATAATAAAGTTGCAATGTAGACTTCTTACTTTTCTTCATGAATATTATTTACAGTGTTTAAAATAAGAGCAAATATTCACTGCTCAAAGATTACTCCTCCACAGTGACTATTTGCTCGTATTTCAAACACTGATTTCTTTCAACCAATACACTTACTTGCTTTAGCATTTAGCATTAGTTTGATAACATCTAAATGACCATACCGAACAGCATAATGAAGAGCTGATAAATCTTGTTTATTTAACTTGTTAATCTTTTTTTTCCGTCCATTATACTTTTGAAGATATTTTTGCACAACAGTAGCATCACCATAACGTGCAGCCTGCAAAAGAATACAGAAAATATAATGGTTGATTTCCATTTGATAAAAAATTCACCGCAAAAGCCGAAAGAAGACATTCAATTGGTAGAAATTGACGTGAGCATTATGCGACGCCAATTTCTATCAATAAAATATCTTCTCCTGGCTTCTGCAGCAAATTTGTCACCTAGTAAAAATCAACTTTGCATTTTTTTTTGGTTTGCTAGAATGTAATTTCTTCCTACAACTTAATTGTTTGGAAAAATATTTTTAAGAATAAACAATTTTAACATTATGTGCGGTAGCAGCGTTTGAAATAAGAACAAATAATCACTAGAAAGCCTGAAGCAATTCTCAAAAATCACTCCTCCACAGTGATTATTTGCTCTTACTTTAAACACTTGGGTAATCATCATTCTAAAGCTCTATGCATAAGGTTCAAGTAAAGTTGTTGATGATGGAGGAATTGATCCAATTGTCCTAACAATTATCTTAGCCCTATTTACCATTTTACCAAGAAAAATCACAATCATCTGCTCTGTAAACATTAATTTTGATACTGTCTCATAAAAATTGTATTTATCAAGAAGAAGTATCTTTTCTAGGAAAAATGTCTACCAATTTTAGGGAAAATATCTACTAATTTTAGGGAAAATAATAATAAATAATTCCATTATACACCAATAATCCTAGTGAAAACAAGCAGGAGTCAAAATATACATGAGCGAATAAACACAAAGTGTTACAGTGCTTGAAATAAGAATAAATAATCCTGTAGAAAAGGGATTTTTGATCATTCCTTTATGGTAGAAAGCATGGAGCAACGCTTAAAAATCATTCCTCTACGCTGATTATTTGCTCTTATTCAACGATTGTATCATTGACTTAACACTCCATTATGCTTATTTTAATTTCTTGTTGAAAGATACTAACCATGTGAAAACTCATATCACGTGATGTCATGATCTCGACAATATGAGAGAATATATAAATTCAGCTGTATTAAATCTATCCAAACAATACCTCAATAGACAGACACTTGTTTAAAGTCTACAGTAAAGATGCTAGAACGTTTTCAACGTTGTTCTAGTATCTTTACTGCTGTCTTGAACAAGCTCACTGAGATAGCATTTGATTTCATTGGTTCTTTTTAAAGAGACAACCAATAAATTGCAAGCTCGTTGATTATGTTTTAACTTGACCAAAATTGTTAGAAAAATTATTTAATGTAAAATAAATGATTTCTATATTGGTTGAAAAGCTATATTAATGTTTTGAGTTAAAATAGAACATGAAGTGAGATTTGTAACTGAAGTATAAATTATTTATATTCGAAATGTACGAGATTATACAATCTTACTTAAATTATCACCATTCCGCACCATAAGAAGTGCTGGGTATATAAATAGAAAACTAGCAGCTGTTGTTCTCCTTGAAGATCTTATTTTAATTATTTTATAAAGAAAATGAGTGTAGATTTCCGTGAAGTTTGAATTTGTAAATGAGTGTCACAACATGTAAGGAAAATACCAATCAGAAATTCAAACATTTATTATAAAGGAAATTGTGTTCACTGTGCAAAACAAAGCTTAAAATAAGAACAAATAATCACTGTGACGGAGTGAGTTTTAGTATAGCTTTAGGTTTTGTAGAAGTTATGCTTAAATATCACTCCTTCACAGTTAATTAGTTGTTCTCATAAACATAAACTCACTTGCCTCTTCTTGTTCAATCATTTTTAAACTCTCATTTAACAGATCTATGGTTGTTAGGTTGTTGTGGCCTGAAGTTATACTCATAAATTACTCCTACACAGTGGTTATTTGCTCTTATTTTAAGGACCGGTTATAGACAGAGGTTGAGATAAGAGCAAATACTCACTGTTGAGGAGTGCTTTTTAAACATAGCTTCAGGCTTTGTAACCTGTAGCTATGCTCAAAAACCACTCCTCCACAGTGATTATTTGCTTTTATTTTGCTCACTGATAGATTTATACTTTGTTGAGTTTTTTTTAACTCAATACATAAGCAGACTTACCTGATGAAAAGACAATTTTTCCCTTTCATGATGAACATATAATACCTCCTCCATCTTCGTCACACTTAATTTCTTCATTTTAAAACCAAAATTATCCATTCCTATAAGATTTTCCATATCAAAACACACACAATTATATTTCACATTATGCTAATACTTGAGCCTAATAATACAACCTTTATTCGTTGTAACTAAGAAACTGTGATAAAAGTATTAGTATTTATAATCATGTAAAGTAAAAACAAATCACTGATCTAATAAACACAGTATCTAATAAAACTTTCGTTTGCTTTAAATATTATTATGTTATTATGTATTATTTAGTAAAAACTTGAATGCTCTGAATATATAAACTTTTATCTTTTTCATCTTTTAAGATGACCTGTATCGAAATATCTATTTGGCTGAAATATTTATGAGGTTATAATTAGGTTACATGTTGAAGTTGTTGCAAGTTGAAAGATTAGCGCTAGTCTAGCTATACATTTTGAGAGATATTTCTTTCATTATTGAGCAATGAGCAGGAGAAAAGTTCAGCTGTATTAAATCTATCCAAATAATATCTCAATGGACAAACATTTGTTTAGAGAAAAATTCTGACAAATATGTGAAATTTTCAGACTGCTAGTGGAAAGGATTTTACTAAACAGTTAGGAGCTAACTCTGGCAAAAATAATTAAACTACAGTGATCCTTATGGAGAAAGTAAAAATTAGAATAATTGCAGTAGTAATCTTCACAGTAAATATCAAGAAAAACCTTTCTCCTTGTTATAACTTTCTTAGATCTTTCAACATTAATTGTTGCTACTAGAAAATTATTTATTTATTCTGTCTTATTCTCACAGCAATTTATTATATAATTTAAGGAAGTCATTTGGGAATTCTGGAGATATTTCCATGGTGTCAGTGAGCAATAACTAATAATGGAGCAATAACTCTATTGAGAATTGATAATTATGATCACAATGGATTTAAGATATGCTAAAACAACAATAGATAGAACTGTTAGCCAGAGGTGACATCAACTAAAAAAGTGACATTAATACTTTAAAGTATGCTAAAATGACAATAGATGGAACTGTTAGCCAGTTAGCCAGAGGCGACATCAACTAATAAAGTGTCATTAATACTTTAAGATTATGCTAAAATGACAATAGATGGAACTGTTAGCCAGTTAGCCAGAGGTGACATCAATTAAAAAAGTGACATTAATATCATAATTTAGTAATAAAACTATTCAAACAGGTTCTAGTAAATTAAGAAAATATTTAAATTACATACCTGCGAAAAACTTACCATAAAATAGTAGGAAAAGAGAAGGTTTATAACAGGATAAAAATTATTAAATTCTAGAAATTGAATTATCTATGACTAAGGTGACTTCACCCCTTCAAGTGTATCACAGAAAACGATATTTTTCCTTCAGACAACATTTTTCTGACACTTTTATTTTGCAAGACAGTTGATAGCTTTAGCTAAAAGAAAAACGTTGTTTATTTTGACTTTCTATTCATCTCAAAAGAATTTACGCCATGATTTTGTTAATTATTTGCTTTCATATTTCATGAGAAACAATACCCGTTATGAGCAAGATTAAAAATAAGATAACTGAAATTTTCACCAAATATAAATGATCCATCATATAAATTGATAGACTCCTAACATAGGAATTATGCCATATAAAGTAATAAAAATTCTTGATAAGTTAAACACTTATCTTCACAATTCGTAACATTTTAACACAAATTGAGAATATTTGTTCTTGGCGTAACAATGCTTGAGAATCTAATTTTGTTTCAAAGCATCCATGTGAAAAATACTTATGTAACTAATATCTTATTGTTTTTTCATCCCAAACCAAATTACACTTATTATTAAGACAGCCTTTACCCCTAAATAATCCCCAAAATAGATCTGCCCGTAACGATTGTAATTGATTGGTTTCTTTTTAGGGGTCCATGTATAAGCTGCTTATGTCTTCAGGCAGTGGTCAAAATAAGAGTAAATAATTATGGTGGAAGAGTGTCATTTGAGCCTAGTTTCTGGCTATGAAGCCTTATGCAATACTTAAAAATCCCTCCTTCACAGTGATTTTGTAGTCATTGCAACAGGGGGTTGACACAGTACTCTTCTATCGAAATATGAAGTTGGTGATAAACAATAAGGTAGAACAAGAATGCAAAGGACAAAATCTATAGTATAAGTATAAATTATTAAAACATACTTGGAAAAACTTTAAGTGATAAAGTTCCACAAAACTTTTATCAAGTGAAAAATAACTTATCCTAATTTTAGTTTAGAACAACATGAACAGACTGATAATTATTATTTTTTAACTTTCATACCCTTCAGTCATCTTTACTGGTCAAAATAAACATCCTCCACAGTGATTATTTGCTCTTATTCAGACTACTGATCATACTTTAATGGCAATAAAGATGTCCTTGGTTAGGCATTGCAAGATGTCAAGAAAGCTTAAAATTAGATTTCTTTGACTTTGTGCCCATTAGATATAGTGTATAGTTTGAATTGATAATGGACTATTAAGGTTGGTTTACCATGGATATACTTGATTATGACCTGGCTTTAAAACAATTTGGCAGAAAGTGACAAAGGGTTTATTAATAAGAGTTACATAATGAGTTTGTAAAAAAATAGAAAATTTATGTGAATGTTTTTATTTATATAAACAGTAATAAATTACATAATGATATGTACAACTATTCTAATCTATTCATGTAAAAACACTTCTTCGTTACTATATTGGGAGAAAATTTGCTATGCCGCAAATATTTTCGTGGTGTTTATGTTCATGGTTAAAGCCCAATCCAACTTTATGAAAGGTTTTATTTCTGCGAATGAAATTGAAAGCATTATTTTCTCCTTTTGTAGAATCTTTTTCCTTGGATAACAACAGAGAACATTTTTCATGTTGTTTTATTCTTGCGGAGAAGTCAAAAACCTTTTTTCACGAGAATTAATTTTGTAGAAGGAGCCTTTTAACCACAAAAACTTTCTCACAATAAAGTAGCAGCATGACTCAAAGTTTTATTATATATTTTTATGGCACAACACCCAGTTTAGTTGGGGTGGTTTTCTTTAGAAACTAAATTCACATATACAGCTACTTCTTGAATTCGGATTACAGTTGACAATGTCAACCAACCTATTGTTCTTGACAAGCATTTGTTGACCTGTTCTTGTTTATGATGATTTAAATTGTAAGCAATTTTCATATATACATAGCTGACTGACTTTATCAAAACAAATGTTTATATTCCTTACCGACACAGGTTTTTCTGAGTTCACTAGGCTTCACATGAAACTTATAGACTCTGATTATTTCGAATTCATTAGGGATCAGAAAAACGGTTTGATATAACAGGATTTCGCAAATAAAAGTGAAGATTTCTAAAAAAGACAGTACAACTGGAAAATCATAACTGAAATAATCAGAGACATGCAATAAATTACTTTCTCTTTGCAAACGCCGAAAAAGAATCTTAAACTATAACGATAATATTTCCATATTTTTCATGCAGGTGCAGAAGTAATCGCACTCAATAAATAACATATTCTCATAAAATAATGTTCTCTTTTGTCAGCCTATACAAGGTATTGCATAGGAGAAATGGTACCAATCTTTTAAAATGCAGCCATCATTTTTTTCTTTGATAAATGCCAAGATATCTCTATATTCATCAACCTATAAAAACAAAAGGCTTTCTAGTTTGAATGAGGAGCTGACTCTTGGAATTGCTTATTTCTTCAAACAGCAGAAACCAATTAATACCATACATTATGTATGATAATTTCTGATTGCTGTATTAACACTAATTACTAATCATATGTACGGTATTGGAAGTAGTCCAACAAAATGAGTGAAAGTTATATCTATGTACATTGTATAGTATATAGTATAGTATA
>JAULBZ010001408.1:0-22369 GCA_032360805.1 Neoturris breviconis | reverse complement strand
ATCGAAATTTAAGTCTTTTTGCCTAATTTGAAATTCGGAATTTTTGCACAAATTTCACCTTGTCTCAAATATTTACGCGAGGTGTTGTAGGCTTTTGGAACAAATTCGCGCCATTTGTCTTGCTAATCAAAATTATAGACTTTTTCTCTAAGTTGAAATTTCAAATTTTTGCAAAAATGTCACTTTGTTCACGGTATATTTGGCCAAGATTGTAGCGTATTTATTGCGGGATTTGAACAAGTTTCTACCCACTAGGTAGGTATCGCAGTGATGTTTACTAGATGATGTAATATTTAAACGAAAGCTACAAGCACTCACAGAAATACTTGCAGAAATACTTGAGACAAGGTAAAATTCGAGCAAAAATTCCGAATTTCCACTTAGATAAAAAGCCTTAAATTTTAGCTAGCAAAACAAAAGACACAAAAATCGAATATGTTCCAAGAGCCTGGGTACTAGGCTGCTAGGAACAGGGGAATTTGTCAAGTTTACAAAAAGACCAAAGATCCTAAGCCTTCAGTCTACACGATAAATCTCTAGAGATTTGACCTGGTTGTTTTTCGCATTTGAAATCTACTTGTGGTTTGTATTACTCACCAAAATTCATGAAATGTCTCATTATTTATGCGTTTGGTTGTAGCTCATTTTTTTGACATTTGTTAATTCGAATACCCGTTTGTTCGAATTTCTTTTATTTCGAATCCTTTTTTTTATCACCAGAGTTTGAATTTGCCCTAAAATGCATTTGATATTTGTAACATTTGCTATTTCAACGAATAACGTGTTCCTTGAGAGTTCGAAGTATCATACGTTGACCGTATATGAAAGTTTACCAGTGTACTTTATAAATTATACATCATGACCTTATCCCCTGATAAAAAGTTATACTATATAAATTATCAATGTGGCAACGGATGAAGTTGATCAGAACACCAAATACGACCACAAAAAAGTTAAACACATTGATTCCAGTTACTTGCTTGAACGTTTATAGTCCTAACCATCATTAATTCGACAGGTTTTTTTTAACTATTCATATTGTGGTGTAGAATGTAAGGAAAAAGTTGGAATATAGTAAATATTGATAACATAGAAGCTGTGATAGATGAATACTACTAGGTTTTCACATATCCTTATTTTGAGTTATAATGTATTTGTTAAGTGATAACTTTTGAAAGGTGATTTTACACGAGGCAAAAAACCATGTGTGACATCAATTTCTACAAATGGAATGTCTTCTGTTGGCTTCCGCAGCGAAATTTTCGCCAAGTGTAAATTAACCGTAAGGAAAGTTCAATGGCGACATATTTATCGCCTTAGGTATTATATTATAGTATTTCATCCATTTTTTATAACCTCGTTCCCAGAGCTTATCGCCCGTCAAGAAAAAAAGAAAATGCCCTGAGGACGAGGTTGTTATGCATTTGTTTTTTATTTGTTTTTTATAAATTTTTATATAAAATTAGTTATAAATTTTCTTGTCGCAATAATAAATACGTATGCGATACACTATATTTACTTATATTTCCCTACCCACTTTCATAAATTCATGACATCAATTGATGACATTGACGAGCACGCATGGACCGATCCAAATGACTTTTGTATCTAAATAAAGAGTAACTACTGTAATGATATATTACACACATTGATGTCATCCGACTGTCGATCACTTCCGAATGTATCCATTTTTCTATTCTACAACTTTGCTAAAAAAAATAAGCGCTATATGACAACAAAACGCTATCTGCCCAACCGGCACTTTAAACTGTTCGGCGTCTGTTAACATTTGGAAAACGTAATTTTTTGTCGATATTTTGGCTCAAACAGCATATACTTTCAATAAATAAAAAAAAACATCAAATAGGAATCCAAAGTGGTCAAATTTTGGAGGAAATAATTGTAGGACCCCAATCTTCTGTCCTATATTTAAGCTTCAAGAGCAAAATATATCAAGATTGCTGCTACAGGTCTGAAATTTTAGTTGGTAAAGCATCTCTGCAATCATAATTAAACCAAGAAAGTGAAATTTCTATAAAGGTTTATTATTTTACCTCAGAATTTCAAAAAAATAGAGTACCTAATGTAAAAGTCTTCATCATTTAAAACGCTTTAATTAGAGAGACACTTTACTATTTAAAATTTCAGACTTGTAGCACCGGCCAGTCTTGATATATTTTTTCTTGAAATAAATCAAACAAAGCAATAGACTTGAGGTTCAAAAATATTTTTTGCCCAAGTTTGACTTTTTTTGGACGCGTAAAAGATAATCGTCCTTCATCGTCTTGTTTTAGCCAAAATATGAAAACATGATTTTTTTCCAAATTAAGTGTCGGGAGCCTCCTTAGATGATTAGTTTTTTTGCAGACCGAGAGAGAAGCGAGACCCATACCGCGAAATCTTCCGAGTTGAACGAATAAGGCTTACGTCGTAGGTTACCATTTCTTAGTTTACGCTCGTTAAGGAAAGTCTGATTGAACGAGAGTAGAAATGACGATACGCCCTCAATATTCGCACTAACTTCTGCTTTTGGAACTTCGTTTGCACTTCTACGAAACATCTTGCGATTTTTGTTTTTAATTTTAGCTTCAAACAAATCAGACAAATCAGTTGCCTTTCATGCATTCTTCGTATCGGAAACGTAATAAGTGAGCGCGAAAAGTGCGCAGCACCGTAAGTTTTGATTATCCCCGATAGCTGAAGCTCTTTTGAGAAACCAGATATCCAGTCTAATAAATCATTTACAGTAATGTGATTAGTGGATAAAACTTGTGTCAGGAAATGTCTAATCATAGTGGTTTATTATATCCTGTCTGGATATTTTTTGAAAATGTCGAAAGATACGTGTCTTACGTATCCAGTTACATCCAAATACCACGTCATACAATTTATCCACGTGGAAAAAAAATATTTTTAAAAAAATTAAAAACGAAACTTTATATTTTCGGTAGTTTGGTGAGATTGTTACATTAGGAATAAAAAACTATTACGTTATTTGTATTATACTATTACGATACATTTTCCAGAATTCTTCACATTTTCTCAAGGTACCAAAAAGTACAAATTAATTTACACTTACACAAGAAATATGGACATGAATTCCTTCACACGAACGATATTATGTAGGATTACAGAAACCATTCCATATGGATTATGGACATAAACTACTTCACACAAAGATTATGAAGGAATGTAGAAACCATTCCATATTGAAAATGGACATGAATTCCTTCACACGAGCGTCATTATGAAGGGATATAGAAACCATTCCATATGGATTATGGACATGAACTACTTCACACGAAGTTTATGAAGGTATACAAAAACCATTCCATATTGATTATGGACATGAATTCCTTCACACGAGCGTCATTATGAAGGAATATAGAAACCATTCTTTATTTTTACAAGCACCCATCATATAACAGTTCCAGATGAAATAAATGCAAGCCGTGATCGAAATAAGAGTAAATAATCACTGTGGAGGAGGGATATTTGAGAATAGCTTCAGGTTTTCTAGCCTGAAGCTGTGCTCAAAAATAACTCTTTCGCAGTGATTATTTCTGTTATTTCGAATACTAGCAAAGTAGGAAATAGTTAATATTTTTATTCGTTCTAGATATTATCCTGAAATTAAAAATATATACACATGTTATCTAATATACATACCCTTTTACCCAGAAGAGAAGCAAGCCCATTATTTCGAATGTTCCGAGTTTTCGATATTTTAATATAAACATTGTACTTGAGATCCCATGTTTTATATAACATGAAGGAAAACGTACCAAACAAAAAAATTATAATCTTGCATTTTTCTTTTTTGTTAAAATCTAGCACCTAGAGCAAGTCCATGGGCTTGTTTTCGGGAACAAGTCAGTGGTCTCGCTTGCAGGGTGGTCTCGCTTGCAGGGTAATAGGGTATATAGCAAATAAAACCCTTAGTCATAATAAAACAACAGTAACCAGCTGATGCATTATTATAATCCCTCAAAAAGTAGTTAAAATATAATAGCATAATTTAATATAAATTGGACATCTGACACGATTGTTTCAGAATTTTTATAATGGAGATCATACAAGGCTAAAAAGTAACTTTGGAGAAGGGTACTGATGACACAACACCCCTTCTCCGTAGATACTTTTGATGATAATTATCAGTGTAAAGATTAAAGATTAAATAATAACTATCCTATCATTAAAAGCCTGTTTAAGCTCCATACTCCATACTCAGATATTTCTTAGTTGCTTTTGTATTGTCAGATGACTAACAATTTATGAGCAATTTTCTGCACATGTTTGCTTCAATTTTGTTCGTTTGTATGGAAATTAATTCCGGAAAATTAAGGTTTATTTCTCATATAAATATACGATTTATAAACTCTTCATGTCGTTCACATAAATTAGTAGCTTCGATTTTGTACTGATAGAAGTAGAAAGGCTGGAACATTATGCTTAATTTTAAGAGTATCAGGGTCATTATGCTTATAGACCATATGTACGCCCTAATGTAGTAGTGTTTTGTTAAATAAGGCCAACTTTAGCATTCAAATTTATTCGATATTCGATCATAATTTTTATATGTTTTAACGTTTTTAATAAATCCCCTAATTGTATAGCACTTGTAATATTTGAATGAAAACAACCATAACAAAATCACGATTTATATGCATTCATTTTGTCCAAATGCACCTCACTTAGCAGGAAGTAATGAAAAGTTATTTTTAAATGTAAACAACTATGACAAAACATTAATTTCTCTTAATTAACCTTAGCGGAAGTATAAAAGTTGTCATAAAGAAAAGAGGAACTGTTAATTTATTACCTCAATATATTCTTTGTTACTTTCACAAATTTTAAATCAATGGTAGGTTACTACTAAACTTAAACTTCCACGTGCAGCAAAATTTTGTAAAATCGTTCCATTCTGAGGCAACTATTGATACTTAATAAAATTAAATTCTTCATTAAAATATGTTATTTTCGCACACCTGGTGAACATTTTTTGATGCTTACATAAAGGATTTTCTTGATTCTCTTGGAATGAAGTGTAGTAGTGCAAACAATTATTTTTGAAGAGTTATGTTTGTGCATAGCAAGCCTGATATAACTACCGGACATTGCCTGTGAAAGAGTGTTTTTGAGTCTGCACAGGTGATGTCCGAAAGATATATTCAGGCTTGTAGCTAGCTGCAGGCTTTATAACCAGAATTTATACACAAATATTACTCCTCTTATATATGCTCTTATATCAAGTATGTGTGCAGTGATTGAAAAAAGAATAAATAATCAGTGTAGGGGGTATATTTAAGCATTGCTTCAGTTTTTCTAGCCTGAAGAAATGCTCAAAAACACTTCCCCTACAGTAATTAATTGCTCTTATTTCGAACACTGGTGTAAGGAATGTTTTTTGGCGGCTCATATTTAATTATTATTTTATTTTTTGCAGCAGAAACCAAAACAATATAGCATCAATAGAGAAGAACATCATTGAATCAAATTCAAGACATAAATACTCAATTCTACACTTTAGTATAAACTTATAAATCATAAAAAGCATTCCTGGTGATCGGAATAAGAACAAATAATCACTGTGGGGGAGGTATTGTTGAGCATTGCTTCAGGCTTTATAGCCCAAAGCAAATCCCTCCTCCAGTGATTATTTGGTCTTATTTTAACACTGATTCCCTGACAACAACTTTAAGGTGTCAAGAAATGCAAGCATTAATATTCTATGTTAATGTAATAAACACATGGAAATTATAATCATAAAAAATATTGGCAAAAAAATAGTAAAAAATAAGTGTCAATATCAAGTGTTTAAAACAAACTATTTAATCATCTCACCATAAAACATATCTACATCTATATCGCATGAAAATAAAAATTTTACATAAAAATATGAAGATCCATTTATAATTGGAATTATAACTACCTTCATACAGATAGAAATAAGAGAAAATAAGTATATACTGTTGAGGAGAGATTTTTGAACTTTATCTTTATAGCCTGAAACTATGCTCAAAAATCTCTCCTTCATATGACCATTCTTCTTTCCGGCACTACTACATAAATTAATCTTCTGAAATTCCTATAAAAATTGAAATTAATTTGTAGAGCAAGAGTGAAATTAGATGAATAGCTAATGGATTATTTGACTTATTTATTTGATATAAACATCAAAACAGTTCCAGTGATTACTAAGATATGTATTTCATTGATTATATGATTATAAAGAAAAAAAGAATTTCGCTCACTGTCCTCAGAAATGTGCCAGCATTTTGGTCAGTTTATTATATCTGTTCTAATAATAAGAAACAGATCGGTCAAATGACACTACTACACAGCATATAGTTCTATGGAAGATTGGTTTTGTTTGAGCATAGTTTTCAGCTTCAAAGCTAGAAATTATACTAAAAAACACTTCTCCATGGATCATGTCAGACAGTTATTTTGAGGCACTTGTAAACTACACTAGTAGTGTAGTATTCAAAAGAAAAATCTTCTTTTGAGCACATTTAGTAGAAAAAAAATAAGAACAGATGATAATAAAGGGATTATTTTTCCAAAGCCAACTATTTTAGAATACATTATGATTGAGTGCTAAAAGTTTTAACTTTTTACTGCCTGAGTACTTGGTTGCATAAAATGGTTCCTTATAAAAAGGTGTAATACAAAAATAAGAATAAGAGATATACGTAAGTTCTTAGAGATGTCAAATCTACCAAAGTGACCAAACATTTTAATAAGATTAGAAAACACAAATGAGAGAAATAAAAAATAAGATGAGACTCAAATTCTAAAGAAAATAGAATGAACATAAGGCTCAGCCAAATTTTGTTGGTTCGTGTAAAACAAGTGTAGTATATACTTTTATAATGAAATCATAATTTTATTAATTGATGAGATGCAAAAATATTCATTCACCGACAAAAGGAAAACTAATAATTTCTTACAATGATTATTCAAAATAATATGAAAGTTGTCAAAATAGTTTTTTAGCAAGATATTTCAAAGGAAAAAAACACATGCTACACATTGAGACCTTATTATTTTCTATCAAAGATTTGATCATTCTTCAAATCTGATGATACATATGGAAAACACTAATGATTAACTACATATGAACCCTAAAACATTTTAGGAATAATTTTGATGAAGAGCTAAAACCTTTTTAAAATTGAACAAAACAAAAATGTACTTTGATGCACCTGTTGATTTGCAAGTACAAAGAAAGCTTCATAAATAAATAAGGAACAATTTTCTATTTCTTATTTTGAAAAGCTAGAAGAAAACAACACGAATAAAATTTACAAAGAAACATAAGTTTTCACCAATTCAAATAAAGAAAATTTGGGATCAAAAGATCAATTCCATTTTTTAAAAAACTGACTTCATAGTTCCCCTGTATACTATTTCTTAATTTGAGAATATTCTAATTGCAGAATATGTGCTTTTAATATCTAATGACAAGTACTTTCTTTTGACCATAAAACGTATTTTCACATCATTTGAGATGATTATTTTTAAAATTATCATTTTTAAAATTCTCTCCATTTTATACTTCCTAATTGATTAGATTTATCTAATGGACTATCTCCAAAATTCGTTCCTAGGGGAAGAGTGCTAAATTAACAATCTTGCAATTTATTGGTTGAAACCAATCAATTGCAAGATCGTTGACTTAACACTCTTCTTTGTAGATTGAACATGATGTGGTACATAACACTGCAACAATGTTTAAACTGTCTAAAGCTTAAGATAATCCTTTAACATGTAGGCTGGTTTTAATTCCCGAACATATTTGAATGTTTTTAAACTTGTGGTCAACGTTCCTTAAACAATGACAGTCAGCATTTTTTTGTTGATGAGGGGTCTCAATAATTGGCCTACTGTAAGCATGTAATCACTACTACTGTAGTATGCTGCATATACATTTCTCATGAGATGTTTAAAATAAGAGAAAATAATTGCCGTGGAGGAGTGATTTTTGAGCATTGCTTAGAACTACAAAACCTGAAGCAATGCTAAAAACATCCATTCTCGACAGTGATTATTTGCCGTTATTTCAAACACTGTGGCTATAATAATTTATAAATAACTACTCTTTAAAAGATTCTATGTTAGTGGTAAAACATTTGCGAGACTTAAATATTGTAATATAAGATACTGTAGGATACAAAACAAAAGCTGCTACAGTAAACTTTTGTCGAGAAACCGAAACATGATATCATATCAATTCACACAATAAATAAATTTCACCTTAACTTTGTTTTTTACATGATCAATAAAAAGTTTCTTGATAAAATTCTTTGTCGTGATAAATTTTATAAAAACTTGTTTCAGAATAAATGTGATATTTTTCACACTATAAATATTAAAAGCAGACAAGCACCCACAATATAAAATAAAAATTAGGTCAACGTTATCTTTTTTTCCCAGTGTGGACATTGAAACTTCTTCTTGTGGTTAAATCTTGAGATGGGTCTGAGTCAGGAGCATCAAGTGAAGAGCCAGATCCGGAGTATTTATTGCCTTTGCTTCTACTGTCTCTATTTAAAACTGTTCTTGATCTTTCACGATGTTTGTTACTTTGAGTGCTACCAGCCATCACATGTTTAAACATACACGGAGTTGATATTTCCTCTTTTCTTATTTTGCGCAATGAAAACTTATGATGTGGTCCTTTATTAATCGGAGAGCCTGCTCGAGGTTCACCTTTTGGTATGCTGCTTAGTACGTCTCTTAAAAAAGCACTCGCACTCTCATCTGTAGGGAATCTTATACCAGCCATTGAATTTATACCCCCAGAAAGAATTCTAAATGTATGAAAGTTTTTCTGTGTAGATTTATAATTTGAACTATCACGTAATGTCTCTCGCCATAAAGCAAAACCAGAATCAGGATCTGCTATACATAATTGGGCACATGTTATTTCACGGTTACCATCATGTGATAAAATAAGTCCTGGAGCACCTCTCTTACAATAGATCCATGTTTCATCATCTGTTGGTGATTGAGTATATAATGTTGCTCTCATTGGGCATACTACTACAGTGTTTGTCAATGATGATAAAGCAAGTTTTATTTTAAATATCTCCTTGCCATCCATTCTATGATTTGCTGTCGGATTGGGTTCAATTTCTTTCTCCATTTTTATATAGCTAGCTATAATTATATATAGATATATATATCTAAAAGTTTTTCAACAAATTTATATTTCAGAGAATAGGTAAGCTATGTTACATAAATTTTTACATAACTTCAGATGATTCATTGACGCACTTGATAATTTGAGTTCATAACACACACAACAGACAGAACAGAGAAGCCAAGAGAAAGAAAGTACAGATTTTATTCGTGCCTGATAAACTTCAAGAAAGCCAAACTTGAATAGTATAGGATATTCATTCATAAGCTGTTATAAAACTAAAACAAATACGTTTGGAATTAAAGAACTAACCAGCCAAGCGCAAAACACTTCACCCACGAGTTCAAAAGATCGTAAATAAAAAGTTAGATTCGAAAGTTTGTTTATTAATCTCTTGTCTAGATATTCACAGTGCGCCCACACGGACCCTGGTCAAACTTTGAAACTGGTTCAATATCGGGTAATAATCGGAACACCGGGGGAAGGCAGCCTACATTTGTAGCCTAGCCTGATCTACAGACGGGGGCGAAGGTCGATTCTCTCTCTCAAGTGAAATGAGATCTGGAAGAATCGACATAAGGTATATAAATACGATAGATATGATAAAAAAACTATACGTATAGATAGTTCAGAAAGTAGTCGGCACTATCTTTACTGTGTAATACATAATTTATGAATCATGATTAAATAATCTCTGCTCGACCGATAGTGGACCAACTCAATGTCAACTTTTCAAAGGTTCTCCCGGTGAAATGGCGACCGAGATCCTCTTATACAAAGCAAACACACTTTGCACAGCAGAGAGCGTGATTTAAAACTCTTTCCACAAATACATTTCGATGGTAAATTCCTAAGCGGTATCCGATATCGTAGATACAGTAGAGTAGATCTCTACAGTCTATCCCAGAAAGCTTGTTTTTCTAAATAAAAACGAGTCTCTTTGATTGGCAGTGCACTCAACCAGTTGGAAGGTCCTGTTGCAAGTGTAGCCTTCAAGGTTCTTAAACATGCGGGATCATTGATTGTACTTTTGATCTCATTTAAGATTTCAACATTTCTTTTTCGTTTTTCATTGTTTGTTGGAAGTTTGGTTCTGCTTATCAGCAACCTTACTATCGTAACATAGTTTCTGTTATTGAGAATAGCCTTCTTCTACTAACCAAAATTCAAGAAATGTCCCATTATTTATGCGATTGGTTGTAGCCTGGGTTAATATATATAGAGAGATAATTCAATATATATTTAACAACAATCATCAGCAGACGAAATAAACGCGAACAAAATAATCTACAAAAAATATGTATACGAAGCAGTAAACATAGAAACCATGTAGTTAACTGCACGTAACTACAATTGCTACAATTAAGCCATCATGTTAATCCGGTGCGACGCTCTTATAATTCGAAAGATAGAACTTGTTCTCGTGACGACACTTTGAAATCAGTTCTGATTTGTTAACGAGATTGTTTGGTGAAAGCATCACGTGATATTTTTCAATAAAAAGCTTTTTTTTTGTACCATTTTATGGTATGGCATGGTGACATTCGTTGCACCTGAATTTTTCAACTCCTACATATGTTTTGAAAGTTCTGCCTTGCTCTCGTGTTTGAATGCGTTTCGGTGTTTATAGAAACGATATTTGAACGAATTCTCGGTAGACCGATTAAAGTCTCTATTAATAATATTACTAATTAACAATTAAATATTGCCCGGCATGCTTTTTGTTACAAGGAGATCAATATTTTAGTATATTTTAGTTCTCTCCATTGTTTTCTTCCGCTATGAATTTTAGCAAACGACTTCACTTGTTCACACACAGCCAAGGTGATACACAACACACAAAGTTCAATTTTGATACCAAACACAAAAAAACACAGTTGGAACGCCACAACAATAAATTTTAGCATTTAAACAAATCCACAGGATGTATAAAACAATCTAATCCTCGGCGCTTCCTTCGATTTTTCTCTCAGTGTCACAGATGCTGAGGACAGTTGCTTCCGTATGTTAACGTACTAAACTCCTTCCCATTCTATGTATTCTGCAAGAAAGTAGGCATCAACATCCAACCACAATTTCTTCTCTCAAATATATAAGGCGTGAAGGGAGAGAAACCCTGGGAACGAGGTGGATAGGCATACGAAGGATTTAATGAAACGAAAACGGAATATAGAATATTTAATTAATAATTTATTCAATTTTGAAGTAAAATTATTACAAAATTAAGCATCACTAAGCACTCAAATAAATGTACTCAATGAAGTTAAAATACAACAGGCATCGAGGCATAGTTAAGGTTAGAATGTAGTAAACTTAAGTAATAAGAAGTAGCAAAATTCAACCACAACAGTCAAGTCTTGCATGGTGGCCACTAAACAAAACAAAATTTAGAACCTTCCAGTGCAGTTTGTCAATTTCTCCATGACATTTTTTTTGAAAGTTTCAGATTGTATTTGAAAATTCCAGGACATTCCAGGAATATTTGAAAAATTCGTGAAATTATCAGGACATTGTGATCTCATTCTTAAGTGGACATTACGTTCTGTGTAAAATAAAATTTGAAAAAAATTGCATATTATGTTTAAAAAACGTGTAAGTGTAATTTATTTAGCTAAACACAACGTTACTTAGGAGAAGTTTTTTAGTGCATTCGCGGAAAGTTCTAGGAGTTAAACAGACAGAGGTTTAGATAAATATTAGAAGTTCTTCACAAGGTTAGAGTTGAAACATCTTTACATTTACAGAGTTTGTAAAATTATCAAATATCAATGTGAATAGAATATACCGTAATGCCTCGATTAAGCGCCCCCCCTTTTCGCACAAATTTCAATACGCGCCCCCTCAAATAAGCGCCCCATCTCCCGAATGAGCGCCCCCTTTAGAAATTTGATCTTTTTTAAAACATTTTTTAGTGAAAACGAAAATCCATATATAGATTTTTGCTGTTAGATGAGAATTCAGATGATAAAGTGTAGATATTGATTAAGAAAAGAAGAAACGGTATAATACAAGCATATCATTGTGGTGTTTTTTCTATTCTCCCGAAAATTTTTAAATACCGTAAGTTTTGTTGATTGAATAAGCGCCTCCCTTGAGGCTCAAAAATTAAATAAGCGCCCGGGCGCTTAATCGAGGCATTACGGTAAACAAAATATGGGAGGCTATTTTGCTTCAAGGGGTATAAAAATTGGTTCGTAAAAACGAGAATTCGTTATATCGAAGGTTCGTTGTACAGATTTATATAAGTTTGTTAATAAAAAAAAAACAGGGGAAAGAGCAATGAGTTCGTTATACTGGGGTGCCGTTTCATCGAGATGTATACTTTTTAAGGGAAGATACTAAATTCAAAATACGCCAATTTATCATGAAAAGAAAATATGTTTAACATTGTTACAATTTTTGCTTTTGATACAATACGGTTTAAATGAGCTATTTATTTCATCAGTAAATGTTTAATTCCTAGCACAAATCTGTATGAAAAATAGGGTCACTTGTAAGGAAATATGACAAGACATGATATAAACTGTGACCAAAATGATAAGACGAAAGCGTAGGATCCTTTTAAAGCGCAAATTTTTATATAATTATATTAGGGAAAACAAAATACACAAAAGAATGCAAACAAATTTAAACGTTTTTTCTTTTTTGTATCAGAAACAGCTTTATAAGAGTTTTGAATTTAGGTCAAGAAGTAAGAAACACAGAGCTGAAATTTGCAAACGGTAAGAAACAACCATATTTGTTTCAAGTTTTTAACCTATCAGAATAAAAACAGAACATATCTCTTAGTTGGACCAAAAAGATTTCTTTATCTGTCACAAAAACAGAATACGCTAAACGAACCATTTCATTTTGTATCTTTTGTTAAGATTTTATGTTTTTTAGCAGTACATACAGTTTTAACTTTGATAATTTAAGAAACAAATACGAAACTTGAGTTTCAAAATTTTGGTAAAAAATAAGAAACACCGCAGTTCTCGTTGAAATCTTGAGTTTCTTATAAAAAAACAACGTATATTAGTAGAAGAATTCACCAATAGCGTCAAAATAAAAATGTTCGAGCTTTTATATTATATATTCGCATGAAAATAGATTTTAAACTGAGTTTTAGATATTTCGCGGAAACCTTCTTTCGCAAAAATAGGTAAAAAAATACTGCGAAAGTTTCTTCCCTTAAAGTATACATACATCTTCCGAGGCGGCTCCCAAGGGCGTGTTGTGACCGTACAAGGCTCGAATATGATTTAATAATTGAAATCCTGGTTGGTAAGGCATGATTTAAAATGCGGCCTTTGATACAATTAAAAATCTATAAAATATCTCCAACAAATACGAAAAATAAGCTCTCAACCATCCGACCATCACCATAAGCATTAGTAGAACCTATGCAGACTATTCATTCTATATAGCTAGTTTTTAAATAATAATATTTTGTTCTTTCAATTATTCCCACTATAACGACTTTGTAAACTCCCTAGTACTCCTGATGCCATGTTTGAGATCTAAACAAAAATGTTAACGTCAGTGCTTAAAATAAGAAAAAATAATCACTGTGGAGGTGGGATTATTGAGCATTCAGAACATTCAAACATCACTGTATACTGTCATGCAATATAAGTCAATTCTAGTTGTGGGCTTATAAATAATGTTTGCTCGCGCGAAAGTCAAAAGAAGACATTCCATTGGTAGAAATTGGTAAAAACAAGGCACCTTTATAGACGGTAAAAAGGGTTATTATTATTAATAATTGACATTAATAATTCATGCATACTCGAGAACAATACTACCATATAGGTATATAATATAGGTCAACAGGCTTATATCCTGAAGTGAGATCTCCAAACGAAGAAAAAGTTTCACGAAACATTTGGTAGAGTTGTAGCCACAACACAAGCATAATAGTTGAATAACTCTAGTAAACAGAACAATGTAAGAAAATAAACCACGATGACTTTTGATACGAGTAATGCGAAGTCGATCTAACTCGCCGGCTAAAGTTAAAAAATTCCAATAAGCGAATTCTACTAATGGAATGTCCTATTTTAATATTCACAGCGAAAGTTTGAATAATCGAGTATAAATATTCATATTCATAACAAGAATCATTTTGTATAGGAAACGTGTTTATCTTTTCAAACAGATGATATAACAACTGCCTTACAACACAATAAATAAAAAGTGAATAGAACAATCAATAGTATGAAACAGATGTCAACGAGTGCAACAAGAGAAATTACTGACGTGATTTCAGTCTCACATAAAAATTACACGAAAAAAGAAATTTAATTTGATCAAAACTAAGCTATTGTAAGGTTACCTAATATATTCTCAAAAAGCGAAATTTTAGTTCTATTGATAAAGTGTGTATTTTACAAATATTGAAGTCTGCGTGATATAGCCTGAAACAAAACTGAAACAAAGCTGATTCTCTTTTCTTTTCCTATATTCCTGCCGACTTTTATAGAGAAAGAGAACCAGAAACAGTTTGTTTGAGGGAAATTATATTTCAGCTATTAGCTGTGGAACCCCAATCAGTTTGGCTTTCACAGACTACATAACAGCTACAAGGCGTTTGCAATACCTTTTTCCACTTTCTGGCCTAAATTCTTTCCCTCACAGAAAAATATTATTTTAACCACTAAGCTTAATTAAGATGTGGGGAAGAGAGAAGGGTGTTACAAATATATTGCACCACGCAGAAATGTTTAAACAAAAAGACTCAATATTTACTTACTTTTCCAGTTACGTTCTGGACACTGTCTTTAATATTTTGATAATCGACACTATTTGCACGTTTATCTGAAAAGAAATCAAAAGTACGGTATTGAAAGCAGCTTACAAAACTAAGTGAAAGTTAACCCTATTCCTACTAGAGGGAGAGGGGGTGTTTCACCCCCCTCTCTCCTATACTTTTTTACATAACTTTTGAATGAATGGCTTATACCACTAGAAATTTTAGGACTTCTCTTATAATTCTTATAATATAATTTATCTAGAATCATTTTGGAAAAGAATTTTGTTGGTAACTAGGGATAATTTTCCCTTAATAACCAAACTTTTCTAAACAAAATTTTTTTTCTTCTTATTTTTGCTTGAAAATCGTTCTGACAATTTGCGGTGACAATAAGCACCTGTTTGACTTGATGACGTATCATAATTAATGACGTCATCCATTTCAACACTACAGCATGGTTCTATCAAAAGTTATGGACGGGGTTGAAACACATTCCCCTCCCCCCAGTATTGAGGAGCCCCGAAAAAGCCCAGTATTAATAGGGTTAAATTTAAGTACATAAATATGTCTTTATTAAGATGGTAAAGATTCAGATCAAATAAACAATTGGAACACCTTTTTATCAAGGTAAAATCATATCAAAACACTGTGGAGGAGAGTATTGAAATTTCATATCATAGCCTGAAGCAATGCCCAAAAATCACTCCTCCACAGTAGATATGAATTGCATACACATATTAGACATCATATCATCTTGTACACACCAAATAAAAATAAAAAAGATACTCATATTATAGTATTAGTTGCGCTTTTAAAGACTTGTGTATATGTATATATGTACACAATGTATATGTATATGCATATACATAAAATATACACAGACTATAACACATATTATAATATTTTACTATACTCTGTTTTATTGTTAGTAGAAACCATGTAGTTATTTTTTTATATAAAAGTTAATACATGAAATATCTAAAAGGTGGTTCTCATCATCTGTTACTAAAATTAATAAATAAAGAATAATGAAATAGAAAAATAATTTTTCTTTAAAATAATCCAATCTTTTATTAAAAAAATATTGTTGAATTGTGTACTGTCATTATATCATTATCTTATCTTAGTAGTAATTAAATGTTTTACGACCTTAAAGTTGATATAACATTAATAGGTATTTCAAAATTGAAATTTTAAAAATTATTATTACAAAAAATATCACTTAAAATATTGCATCAAAATATTCTCAAAATACAAAATGGCTGCCAAAAAGATTCATGGTCAAAGTCTCATAGAAAAGTAAGTTTTTCAAAACTTTTGCAAGTCCAAATATGATTTTGGTCAAATCCTTATAAACCGTGGAAAAAATCAAACATTTTCTAAGTATACAAAAATAATTGATCATTTTGGTCAAAGTCTCATAAAAATCAAAAATATTGATACAAGTCCATGTAACTCTGGTCAAACAATTTTATAATCAGAATTCAAAAAAATTCTAAGTCGACAAAAATCATAAATTTATCATATTGGTGAATGTAAATCAAATTTTCTAAGTTTCCACTTTTGAAAAAATCCCTTTTTTCGCCGATACTTGGTCCCAAATTGACGAAATTGAAAAAAATATGGCCAGCGGTCTCGTAATATTGCCTAGAATGCCATAACCAAATTTCAGGATGGTACAACGCCTTTTCGGTCTATTGGACCAAAAATGCAATTTGGACCCTTTTTACCCAAAACTCGAGACCGAGTGGACGAAATTAATAAATGCTTGGCCAGCCTTTCTAGAATATCTACACGAATGTTGCCATCAAATTTCAAAATGCTAGCATTTCCAGTGCATGGTCTAATAAGAAAAGCGGGCAGCCGCTGACGCAAAGTGATAGTAATAGCCCATCCAAACTTTGTTTGGTGGACTACAAAACAAAAGAAATAACACCTTCACAAGTTATTTAAGAAACTTTTCAATTTTAATTTAGGGATACCTCGAAATAACGGACGTCTACCAGACGAACACCTCTAACCTACAGACATATCAGGACACGACAACCTATCAGTTACTTTCTCACGTTAAAACAGACAACCCCCAACAACAAACAAACAAACAGACAATGTTAGCCATGACAGTATCCATTGTTTAAAGAGATTTCAGTGTACTCCTCAAAATGCCCAGAAACAGTCAAGATCCCACAAAAAGGTATATCTTACTTGATTTTCCGTCACCGAATAAATCAGCACTTGATATTGCATTTGATGATTGAAATTGATCTAACTTATCATGATTTGATTGGTCCTAATCAATGAGAGAGATTTAAAATTAGGTAATATCCAATAGTTTTTCAGCAATAGACCCAGTCCACAAAAAAGAAGTTATTGCATTGCATCAAGTTCTACTTTGAGCACGTTTTCATGTATTTGTGAATAGGTCTATATGTGAATCACTGTGCAGTAGTAATTTTTGAGTTACAGCTTTTTTTCTTCTTTTTAAACCCCGTAATGGGATACATTTTATTTACCTTACAAAAGATAGCATGCTGGGTGCATTGAAATTCGTGGTTTAAAAAGAACATGTTATATAGTTCTCAGAATATCTTACTGTCATTAGATTGCAAACTGCTCGCTTTGATAATATATCTTCCAAAACAACTTAGTAGCCAGCACCTAATATCTGAAACAACGTCACCGGTACACAGGTTTGAATGCAGCGTTTGAAAAACAAATAATTGCTGTGCAGAGCGAGCAATGCTCAAAAATCATTCCTCCACAGTGATTATTTGTTCTTATTTCAAAGGCTGGAATGCTTGTCATAAATAACCAACCTGAGTACCAAACATTTGTTCAGAAGATATTCCTTTTGCATTTCCAAATTTATTTTGTACATCACCTAATAATCAGAAGATCAGGTTAGATAAATCTCACTGACATCATTATATACAGTTAAACCACTGTAACTCCGAAGGGATCAGAAAAACAGCTAGAAGTACAAAAAGTTCCGATTATATAAGTGTTTGACTAGGAATTTTTATATTCAAGGGACCAGGCATGCATGTTCGAATTAGGAAAAGCTCAAATTATACCTAATTTTCATTACAAAAGTCTAATCGTCTTTATTTTGTTGACTTATGTTTCAACATTCTTGAAGCTTTAAAGGCGGATCTACACTAGGCGAATTCGTTCGTATGAATTCTAAATGAAGCCATTACATTGGTTGGAAGTAGTGATGTCACCTGTCAGGTGACGTCTCTGTCAATCAATGTAATGGTTTCATTTAGAATTCGTGTGAACGAATTCGCCTAGTGGAAATCTACCTTAATGGCTTCCTCGAAGGCGCGTGAGGTCTAATCAATGTCGAAAAGCAACGTGGATAAGAGTTTCTAAAGGAAATCAACTTTATATCCCATGCTCACCAAGAAAATAGAAAATTGATTGTCAAATACAAAATTATATACCTGATGATGTTGATGTGTCAGAAAAACTCGACTTTTTTGCTCTTGTACGACTAAAACAAAAGAAAAGTTTGTGATTTCATTTCGTAGTGGAACATACAAAACAAAGCAGATTCAAAAGTACCGTAAATTATCGTTTTAATGCCCTGGGCGTTTATGGACATTTAAACAGCAGGGAAGTTAATCAGGAGAGGCGTTGGTAAAACATTTCAATATTTCAATCTTTTTTGTACTGTATTTACTACTTGTATATTATTAAACTGAAAAGCCCTTCAAATTCCTGTACTTTTTATGGAAAACACTTTATAAAGAAGAAAATTAGGGAGAATGTATATTTTCTACTTATCTTCGATTAAGGCCCTTTATGTTTTTAATAACTTACCCCCGTTTAAATGAGAGGGGCATTTAATCAGGAGAAGCGCTAACAACATATTTTTAATTTTACTCTGGGCATTTAAACGTTTTTCACATTGTTCTAGCATCTTTAGTGCTGACCTTGAACAAGTTTTTGCCCACTGGGAAGCATGCATCTTACAGTGCTTGAAATAAGAATAATTGTTGCAAAGGAATGGCACCAAAACTTGTAGTCTGAAGTAACGCTCACGTATTACTGTACACAGTGATAATTTGACTTTGTTTAAAGCACTGGTCTGCATGTTCATGAAGTTATATCAGTGGCGGATATAAGAGCAAATAATCGCTGTGGGGGAAGGATTTTTTAGCATAAAACTCAAAAATCTCTCCTACACAGTGATTATCTACTCTTATTTTAACCACTGCATACATCTAACATAACAATTTTATTTATATGTAAAACATTACAGGCCTGCCACAAATAACTACCTGTTGGTACTTTCTTCTCTATCAGATTTATATTGTTTATTACTAAAATATGAAAAAGAATACACAATCTCGCATCAAAACACAATCATACAAGCATGGATAAGAAGAGATTTATGCGCAATATTGAATATTTATTACTAAAAGTTGGTTTCCACTAGGCGAAAAGATCGCTGCGAGAGCCAGAAGAAGACATTCCATTGGTAAAAATTGATGTCACATGTATGACATCAATTTCTACCAACGGAATTCGCAGCAAATATTTTGCCCAGTATAAATCAACCTTAGGAGTTTGTATTTTGATCTGGAAAGATCACAAATTAAGTTTTCTCTATACAGTTCCACCTCTATATAGCGAACACCATTGAGGCCGAAAAAAACTGTCTAATATAAGAAGTAGAGGTTGTTTTAAAGGGACGTGTTCAAATGGACCATAAACATCTGCTATTGGTGTCAGCTATGGAGAGGTTAGACAATCTATGGAGAGGTTAGACCATATACAGTAAATCTCAGAGAAAATTGAACAAAGGTTCTTTAATTCACTGACAGAAGAAATAAGAGCCGTCAATCTGTATATGCAACCAGAGACAATATATCTATTAAAACTGTATCATCCGAAAAGAAAATGTTTTAATTGTACTTAGTTACACGTTGGGTAGTAGAATTGAATTTTAAAATATTACCTTGAATTTTCAGAACCCCAAGAACTCGCAGCAAATCGACTTTCATAGCTGAAGAAATTATACACAAAATTAACTGGGTTAGCCTCTGTAAGACCTCATGTCATTATAAGTAAGTTATAGACCTTGATAATATAATACACAGTTAGAAATAAGAGTAAATAATCACTGTGGATGAGGGATGAGGCTTTGTAGCCTGAAGCTATGCTCAAAATCACTTCTCCACAGTGATTATTGCACAAATATCTAAATCTCAGTAATTAAAAATCACCTTTTTTTTACTATACACTGAGGTCCAATTTAATTTGTTTGTATTTTTGGACTGACAGAGACACAAGATGCATATATTCTTATTCCTTCTATTATTCGCTCCTTTAATTTTTGCATTTATGGCTCTTTTCGGCCGATTATCACTGGTTTTCGAAAATAACCCTTTTAATATTTGCACAATGCACAAATTAAAGGGATGCTAAAATGAAAATGAGTGAGGTACTGAGAATTTTATGAATGTGTACAGACCAATGTAAACCATTGAATGTCTATATCACATGCATTAAAGAAATCAAGAACTGATCAACTAATATGAATCAAATAGACATGGTGAGCATATGGATCATTTATAAACAAAGTACCTGCGGAAAGAGCATCAAATGCAACGATCTTACAATTTTAGAGTGGTTTTAACTCAAATCATTATCAATCCTACTGGCTGCAGAATCAATACCCTAATCTACTACTGTGTTAATTTACTGTGTTATCAATACTTAGTGACATATATAATAATTAATTTTGTCATGGTCTTCAGATAACATAAACAGCACACATTCTATTGAGTTTTTTATGACATTTATTTCCAGTGTACTCCTTAATTTTTCTCAGTTTGATTAAGTTTGAAATGCTGCCTTAACAAATGTTTGTCTCTTATAAAAACTATTCCATGGGTCTAAACAAGTCTATTTGGGTTTAACAGATCGTAAATGATTTAATTATCTTGTAAGATCGTTGACTCAGTACTCTACTTCCCAGATTCCATTAGCTATTTAATACCTTGGTGGTTCTTCAGTAAACCCAGAGTCATATGCACTAGAAGGAGCTCCCATACCATCAAAACTATAAAAAATATAAGGTTCATACATTTGAATTTTTAGCATAAAGACAAGAAATGAGTGGGGTCAATGTTTACATCAATATATATAGTCTCTTCAAGAGTAAGTAAGTTAATCGACTGTAGCCGGAGGCGACCCAAAGGCTTCTCTTTCATTAGCTTCTACCATTAGATTAAGGGAGAGTGCAACTCCTTCCCAAGATCAAGTTGACTTATTACCCAAGCATGCTGATAATCATTCTCCTGATCATGTTTATGGATAAAAGGCTAAGCAAACCATGGCACCTTCACCAGGAATTAACCCCAGGATGAAATTGGAATGTATAAACCACTATACTATGGTATTGGAACAAGACTAAAACACATGAGATTTATAAAATATCCTAATTGCTATACCTATCAAAGAAGTCTGGATCCCTTCTACGGTCTTCTTTGTATAAAGATGATGTTGACCTATCAGGTTTCACTTGTTCAACAGTTTGCATACTATCAGAGACTGAATGACTAATATTTCTGCAAGAAAATAACGTAATTATTGTCAAAATCAAGAAAACTACCAAGGTAAAAATTGAAGGAACAGTAATAAAGGTTTACAGGATTTATAAGATATAAATTCAACCACCCCCATGCCGATTAATTTTGAGAAATGTGACAGTAACACATTTCTTACCTATTTCCAAATCCCATTCCTAGCCTTTCAAGTTGTTTAGCTTTCTTTGGATCAGACTGTTTTAGTTTATCTTCTTCTCGTTTCATTGAGGCAGATTTATATATGAGTGCTGATGATAATGGGGCTTCACTTGGACTCAATGGAGCTGCTGATTCTTCATTAACATTTATTGTTTCCAATGTGCTTTCTTCACGCAGTTTATCATTTTGTTGAACTTCAGATTCAATAGCTGAAAAATTTGCTTTTGTCTAAAATAAAATAATATTTATGCATTTTAGTTAGATGAAAATTTATAGTAAATTTTACAAAAGAAGAGTCCTAATTACATCATGTCATCTTTAAAATTAGATTACCTATCAAAATAATAACTACCCACATAGGTACATGATAACAATAAAAATCATGCGTAAACTAGTTACAGAGAAACAACGGCACAGAGGAAATATTTTCCGGGTTGTCTCTCATATCCAAAATATTAAAATCATCTAGAGAAGGAATGAGATCACAGGTTAATAAACGACTTTTAACTGCTGTGAACTGGTAATCAGTGTGGACTCGTTTGCCAATAAGTGCAAAAAGTGCAAACTCCAACCTTAAATTGTCATTTAGTTTCATCTTTCTCTTCTGAGAAGATGGCAAAATGCCTTTTTTAGACATAAAAATCGAGAGATAATACCTTAAGGGAAGAAATTTTGGCGGGAAGAAAATTTGGCGGATTTGGCGGTTTTTGCCCAAAACCGCCAAATTAA
>JAULBZ010001407.1:0-22381 GCA_032360805.1 Neoturris breviconis | reverse complement strand
CGAAAAAATCTCTCCTCCACACTGTTTTTACTGATAAGGTATGGGAAGATGAATATGAGGATGATATGAAGGAGTACAATGAAAATATAAAGAAGTTATACAATAGCACTACACCTACTTTTAAAGGAGATTGGATGCAAGAAAAGAAAACACCTGGTTAGATCCAAACCTCGACATAATGGTTGGACATCACCTGTGGAGGAGTAACTGTACTAAAAAACACTCCTCCACAGGTGATGTCCAACCATTATCTTAAGGCTTGTGAGATCTCTATTTTTAAATCTGTAGCTAAAAAGTTCATCATGCTTCTTTCAAATTAACAAACTATCACATTTCGCTGAGTATAAACCCTGGGCTTAAATGTGTGTTCTTTAGACTTTGGACTTTAGAACAAGAGAAAAGCAATAGAGTTCTAGGAACATTGGTTTATTATAAGTGATGCAAGGGGTTTACACAGAAAAATTTAATTACAACAAATAATTTGTTCTTTTATTTCTTTGTAACTTCAATCATTCTCTGCACGTGTTCTCTCTGTGTTGTTACTATTGTCCATTGAAAATGTCAAACAGCACTCTTCCCTGGAAGTAAATTGCATATATTAGTCTAGTATTAGCTTATATATTGTATTAAGAATGTACTCATCTTCAATATTCATTGTAGCTCATTTGTTATCATTTATGGAAAATATCTCACTGAGAATAGGTATGTTCTAATTTTACTTGCATCAGGGCTTGAAATAAAAGCCAGTCATCACTGTGGAGGAGAGATTTTTCAGAAATTTTCTGAAAAATTTATCCTCCACAGTGATGACCAGCTGTTATTTCAAGCCCTGTTGCATTGCTATAGCCAAAAGGGGATTTGAACAGAAAACACACAGGAGTACAAACTGTTTCTGCTTCAAGCTGAGTCATTTTATTTAGAGGAAAACTGACATTGGAATGTTGTAAATAAGCTCTGAAGCTTTGTTCAAAATCCCTCCTCTATAGTGATTATTTACTCTTATTTCGACCACTGCTTTGCAGATGTGATTGAAGTTAAATTTACTTTTAAATAAAATGGACTACTTGTCCTAATGGTTTTGTTTTTCTCATTCAGAGCCGCAATCTCCTGCACACGGGAAATCTGGTAATCAAGATACTTCCAAATCTAACAATAGAGCAAACTTATCATCAGGGCTGTGTCATTGGTGTAAAAGATGGTCTATTTTGCAAGACTTCTCATCGGTTCTTGATGGGCGAGAAATCTACTGTACTGGCTTGTGTTCGGAAAGATGCTTTAATGAAGCAGCCAAGCAGATTTGTAGTGTTGAAAATGGAACGAGCAAGCCAAGATATGTGAAAGATTCAAATTCTGTTACCACTATAAGAAGATATATGTCACCCAGCTCATCTGAAAATACTGCTGCGATTGGTCAGTTTTTAGCATAATATTCTTGAAATTATGTTTGCAACAAGTACTGTTGCCATATATTTCGAATTTACCTTATGACGCGACTTATATTGAATGTTTATCGCATCACATTTAGAATGATAATATGACATTACAGACGAAACAGAAATTTAAGCAAAGATGTTACTTTTACCAGACAAGGAGTCAGAACAGAAAAAGAAGGAAAAGAGATTTTCTCAATCAATTCTGGAACAATTTTTTTGGAGAAAGCTTTTTAGTATGCAGCCTCATCCAATATAAGATATATTTGTTTCTTTGTTTTTTCCAATTAACACTTTGTCCTGAAATTTATATTTATATTTATATCTAGAATGTGAAAATTTACCTTTAGAGTGTTGCCCTCTGCAGTAGCTTATTCTTTCTGCTATTTTTACAGTGCCACCAACATCAGCATCAACATTTAACTGGGACCAATACGTTATAGACACTCAATCAACAGCAGCTCCTTGGATGTATTTTAAACAGGTACAAAATAAGTGAGAAGTTCACTCTTTCTTGTCCAATCAGTAATGATGTATGCAGTGTTCGAAATAAAAGCAAATAATCACTGTAGAAGAGTGATATTTGAATGCTGCTTCAGCGTGCAAAAACTTGTTCACAGTGTGCTATAATGAAGCTAGAACGCCATTGAAAATGTTGTACTACTACTAGCATCTTTACTATGGACTTTGAACAAGTTTTTCCCGCTGGGTTTGAATTATACTATCTTAGGTTGATTTGCTATGAAATCCAAAGTGAGACATTATAATATTGGTAAAAAAAAAACATCACTCGTGACATTACATCAATTTCTACCAATTGAATTTCTTCTTGTGGTTTATCAGCAAATCTTTGGCCTAGTGTAAATAAACTATTACACTAAACTTTTATTATGATCTATTTTGACAGAATTGCACAAATATACTATTGTTTGTTAAATGTTTACAGGCACGGCATCCACCACCTAATAGTTTTGTAGCTGGTATGAAGCTTGAAGCTTGCAGTAACAGTCATTTTGCTTCAAATTTATACAGTTTGGCAACTGTGGTTGCAGTTTCAGCTTCAAGAGTCCTATTACATTTTGATGGATCAGAGTCGTCTTCTGATGTGTGGAAGTTACCTGATTCAAATGATGTTCATCCTGTTGGTTGGACAGAAGGAACAAAGTTAAGACCCCCTTATGGTAAGTGGTTGTAAAAGTTTTCCAAACTTTCTGAATATTATAAAGTAAAATAGCCTTGATAAAGAGAAAATTTGTTACTGAATTTAAATCCACAGGTGAGTTGTGATTGATGTTAGTATGGAATATGTATTCAAGCCTCAAAATAATGGTTGGACATCAGCTGTAGAGAAGTGTTTTTTGAGTACAGTTTTCAGCTTCAAAGCTGAAATCTGTGCTCAAAAACGCTCTTCCACAGGTGATGACCAACCGTTATATTAAGGCTTTTGTATTAATAATTGGATTTTCAGTCTATTATCTTCAAATATTTCGTGATATGTTGCATACAAATACGATTTTTTGATGCTGGATCTTCTGCACTTCTCATCTAACCATGATATTCACACATCATCTTAATGAACTGTATAATAAGCCTTGCCATATTTGATAAAAATCTTATGACTTTGTTCCAATAAATTGTGTCTCAATATTACTGTAGTTCCTTAAAAATTCAAAAAGTATTAAAATTGTGTTTTATTTTCATATTAATTTGTTTAATTAATTATAATTAATTAATTTGTATCAACAGGTTACAAGTTTGATGCCTCACAATATAGTAGCTTCTTTGCTTCAAGTCTTCAAAATGCAGAAATTGCACCGGCGAGATTCTTCAAAAAGGTAAGCTTTCACAAAGAAATCTTGTCCTTCCAGATAATGGTCTTCATACACTCAATACTAGAATAAGATAGCTTTTATTTTCTCCAGTCAAAAATCATGAAAAAGGAGAGGCAAACCGAATATGTTAGTTATCAGTGGTTATCAAGTCTGAATATAACTGCCGGATATCACCTGTGGATAATGTTTTTTATTATAGTTTTCAGCTTAAAAGCTGAACACTATACTCAAATAACACTCCTCCACAGGTGATTTCTGGTAGTTATATTCAAGCTTGGTTATTTAAATGGCAGAAGGTTATCATCTACGTTTTTGCGCAAGACAAGTAGAGAATCTGGAATCTACCATGTTTATAGTCATGCCAATCATATGCGACCCAATTAGTATTCGTATAGTATAGAAAATCTATTCAATTAAAACAAGAATACTATGTCACTTTTACAGTGTTTGAAACATGAGCAAATAATTACTGCGGTCCTCCACAGTGATTATTTTTTTCTTATTTTAACCACTCCTCCGCTAGTGATGCCAAATAATTCTCCACCTGTGCCTTTCCAACTTAACGTTAGTAGCCTCTATCGATGTCTTTACAGGAGCCATCAAGCCCAATAGAAAACTATTTCAGTGCTGGTATGAAACTTGAGGCTGTAAACCGACAAAATCCTTCGGTGATCGGCGTAGCTACTGTTGCCAGTGTTGATGGTGAACAAGTAAGAATAGAGTTTGATGGCTACAAGGGATTGGGCTACTGGTGTCGGTACACTGATCGAGATATATTTCCTGCTGGTTGGTGCGCCCGATCTGGTCATCCATTACAATCTCCAGGTTAGATTTTGGCAAAGACTCTCATGTGTAGAACCTTTCACAGTCAGCGATTGAAATAAGAGCAAATAATTTTTGAGCATGGTTTCAGGTTTTACTGGCTTGTCCAAATCAACAAAGTTTGTATCCATGAAAGTTTAAAGTTTGATTTCTATGAGGCAAAAAATTTGTAGCGAAAGCCAGCTGAAAATATTCTGAAAAATCTCTTCTCCACAGTGATGACCGGCAGTTATTTTAACCTCTGAAAAATTATACCGTATTTACATTCATTAACACAGACTTCAGTGTATTGTATTTATCATTAATCTTTTTCTAGGTAGCAAATTGGACCGACAATTTATACGGTTAGTTGACATATCAGATTTGGCTTTATCTATGCATAATAAAAGAGGCAATAAACATCGAGTCATGAACCTTGAGTTACCACCATATTTTTTTTTCGAAATCGTAACTCAATGAAAAATCAAATAATTTTTTAATTGATTTATGAAAAGCAAAAAAGAAAGTTTTTCTTCAGTTCGTAACTTGATTAAAAAATATTTGAATTTTCATTGAGTTACATAACTCAAGACTAAGTTGTTGTTTTAAGTTTCATCTAGTTACAAATTTAGTTTTAATAGTTTGGCCTTTTAAACTAAATTTCTTTTTTTTGACAGAAAACTTTTGTGAAAAAATGCTTTGATGTATTCGTCAAATTTAGAAATTGTGTAGGAATAAAAGAAATTATCTTCCAATTTCCCATGATAATTTTGGTGATATACTGTTTCTATTCAGTCTTTTCAAAACGTCGAATAGTTTTCTTCTATTCAATAATTGAATGTTTTCTTTTGTTTGTGTATGTCTAGACATGGCTAAACAACATTTTGTAATGAGCTATGAGCATGAGCTAATGTAATTACGCTGTTTGGGCTGTATTAAACCATTAAAAACTTCATAGTTTGAAAACATTAAAATTTAAAACATTCTTCCACTGCTCATTTTCCCAATCCTGGGTGACAGGGTTACTTCTGAGTGTGTATGGCCGAGACTAACTCGTTTTTTATTACTCCTTAAACAATATAGTAACTACATACTTCCTAAAGATAACTTATGCCTCCTGACATAAGATTATAAAACTACTTATTCCCATTCTTTAGCTCAACACAAGGTTCATCTACCCCACCTATGGGAAGTACGTCCACTGAAAGTAGAAGTCAACCAGGAAGTCCATTTCGCCAAAGTACTTCAACAGTTCCACAAAAAGACACAACTAGTACTTGGAAAGATAAATTGTCATCACCTAACAATGGTATAAATAATGTCAAGTCAGCAACCTCTGAATTTACTCTAGCCACTTCTAATTCTAGCCACAATGCTAGCATTGCACCTATGGCACCTATTATTCCACCTAGGTAACAACATTTCTGAACAACATGTAAAATGTTTTGGAAGTCAGATTTAGAAAAAAATGAATTTTTAAAACAAGGCACATGCTGAAAAACTTTTTTTCTGTATTTAGCATGAAGTATACATTAAAGTCTCATTTGACTCGAAGGGATCTTCTTTTGCTAAAAATTGTGTTACTCTAGTCATTATAATTTGTGCAGACTGATTTTGGCTCAGTTTTAATTAACCAAGGGTTTTCGTGAATTATAATTCTGCATGAATTTTAATATAAGTAAGATATCTACAAGCCTGGTCATAAATTATGAGACATTTTGTGAATTTTAGCGAATTCTCGACACTAGTGAAACATAAATGCGAAAATCAACCACAGGAGAGATTTATTCATGGAGAAGATTCTTGACTTACGACTTATGATTTTAGGTCTTGCAAACTAGTAGTTTAGTACCCAGGCTTTTGGAACATATTCGGATTTTTGTGCTAGTCATCTAGCTCATCAAAGTTTAAGACATTTCACTTTTTCATTATATTTATTACCAAGATTGTACTTCCTCATACAAACATTTTGTCTTTTCTAGTGGAAGTTTTCATCAATGGTGAATGTTTTTGTGGTCCATATATAGAAGCAAGAAAACTTGATCGTTTACCACGTGTTTATAGAGGGAGTATAGTAACTGTTTTAAAGAACATTCTAGAAGACACCATAAAATGTGCAACTGATCCAAAAACTGTGTTTGGATTTTTAAAACCAGGTGATTAGTTTGTTGGCGAGTTCCACAGTATCAAAAATTACTAAATACAGACCCACACAGCTTCATAGCTTGACTGTGTATTCAGTAATCTTTCAGGTTGTGTGCTGGATCGTTGACTCAGTACTCTTCTTTGTACATTTAAGGAAAATCCAATCGATTAAGAGTTGATTTCCACTTGGTGAAATATTGTCAATTTGTACCAATGGAATGTCTGCTTTTAGCTGGAGCCGGACTTCTAAATTCGTTCAATATACAAAAAAAGTGGTTTTCCATAAATGATTTAAAGAGCATTCATTCTTACTCAAAACAGCTTCTGCATTAGTTTTGTTAGTATTCAGAACAGTTTAATCTTGGCCATTCCTCCGTCCTTACTCAGAACAGTTTCTATCCTGGGCATTCTTCCTTACTCAGAACAGTTCCTAAGATGTTTTTTCTCCTTACTCAGAACCAGTGCAGTGACCTTAAATATTTACGTTTATTTTGATTTAGGTCGTGGTAATTGTGTTATTACTGCTGCTTGTGATGGTGTCACTTATCAATGTTGTTTAAATAATATCGATCGTGTATCAAAATTTTGGACAGTATTAGAACAATTCTCTGATAACTTAAGAAGTTGCTCAAATTTATTTTCGAGTACTGAATTACATTCTGCTTGTTCTCGTTGTTCTAACGATCGATCTAGTATTAGTGCAATTAATAATCAAACAGCAATTAATAATCAAGCAAAAAGATCAGCAAGTCAAACCTTTCCATATGCTCATCACACATCTGCTAGTCGAAATAGAACTGATTCTATCCAGTTAAACAGGAATCGGACTGAATCTAGTCCGGCAAATTATGAATATTATAAAAACGCATACAAACAAGAAAGATCGTTTGAAACGTCGGCATATTCTATGGCAGCATATGATTCACCAAGTACAAGACTTGGGATATCAAGACATGACTCTGTATTTGAGCACCCAATTCAGGATAGTATAGGTGATTCCGATTCAAGAAAAAGTGGTGTAAATAACGAATCTAAACTGGACGTACATTATGATCCAGAGAAAGAGGATGTGAACGTTGATGATTATGAGGAGCCAACCAGTAAAAGAAGAAAAGTGGAAAAGACAATAGGTATATTCTTAGTTATAATATCTGTGTTAACCTGATTGCAACCAAGAATAGAAATATAGCTTTAGACAAAATTTATGCTTTCTATTTTACTACTTTTAAGATATTAAGCTAATTTGGCTGATTTTGCATCAGCAAAAAAAATAAAACATAAAAAATTCGAATTTTCGACTTACTGTACAAAATAATGTAACCTTGCTCCCAGGGTCGATATTTTCTTCTTTTTTGTTTATAACAAACTTTTATGTAACGGTGGTCGAAATAAGAGCAAATAATCACTCTGGGATTAACTCCCTGTCGGACCAGTAATGTCGGTAATGTCGGATCGGTAATGTTGGTAATGTTATAAAATTTCCTAAAATTCTATTAGGCATTGTATGGGACCAAAATAAATTATTCCAGGAAATAGATCGTTGCAATTATACTTTCTTTATTGGCTTATTTTGGCATATAAATATTAATTTCGGATTGATTAAAAAATAAGATCTTAGACATAATTAGTTCACGTAACAGGTGGCATAATGGATCAGTCATAGTCAGGTAACCAATTATGGATATTTTCCCATCCCAGGTCATGCTTGGTATCATTTGAATGAAAATATTTAGAGAAAATGATTTTTTTAGTTTTATGAGATGATTTCAATATTATATGTTTTTTTTTCTTTCAAAACGTAATTGATGAATAGTACAATAATATTGTACTATTCATCAATTACGTTTTGAAAGAAATATAACTGCGATAAGAATAGATATCCAGTATAAGTGTTACTTATAGAAATTGCTGTCGTCATTGAACTGATTAAACAATAGAGTTCAGATTAATTTCCTTATTTTTTTGAAAGATTCAAGCAATTGAATTTTCTTTCACCATTTCATATTTGTCAAACTCTTAAATATTGATCTTTCACCACGTGATGATGACGTCATCAATAAATGGTGATGCTAGGATTTTCTTTAGTTTATAATGTTCTATAATCGTGCTAAGTTTTTCAAACCCATGCCCAGTTATAGATAGGAATAATGAAGTGGGGGAGCGAGCCCCCAATGGCCAGTATTAATAGAGTATAAGTTTTATTAATGTGGACCAAAATACGATTTACATTTAATCACTGAAGAACACTTCAGAACTCAAATCTTTTACAGCCAGCACTTTATGATCGAAAATAGTGTTATGTATTCGTATAATTACAAAACGTGTCGTATGTCACTGTGTAGAAACATCATCAACAAAGGTAAACGTTTTTCTTGGGTATCTTATTAGCGAAATATTTTCCTTTTCTGATATTCTGGATGATGTTTTATCAGGAATTACATCTTGATAAAGTAACTCCTGTTCTACGGCTACAAATGAGTAATCAAGTTCATCTCATTTCCTACCATTTCCACGGCGGTAAATACGAGTCGCTGGTTCCTTCGTGTTTATATTATGAAAGAAAAGAACGTCAAGTTTTCTCGGACTTTACTGATATATTTCGTCATATTTTCACCTTGAACACGACGAAAATAAAGGATGACGAAATTTTTGCGAGACGAACATTATAAGTGACAAAAATTTAAAAACGACGTTGGTTACTTATTTTGTTTTAACATATAAATGATTTGAACTAGTTCAGGCACTGAACTTTTGACGTTTTCAACTTAATTTAGTTCGCTGTACTTAGCAAATCGCCCTTTTCAAATGATTTTGTAACTTACCTTATGACAAGGAGTGGAAATAAGGTTAGCATAGTTCAATGTCTACCAGACTGCAAATTAATCTCCAAAGATGCTCCTCTATAGGGCAATGCTGACGTGAATTCAGAGATCTGGTCTACTCTAGTTCAAGGTTGACATGAAAGGTACATTCATCGGATTTCTTGCTCACATCGGTAATCATAACGACTTTTTTCCACTAAGACAGCCTTTACACCGACCTCTAAATGAGTTTCACCCTAGTCGATCTTGCAGTTGATTCGGTTTCTTCGCGAAAAAACCAATCAAATGTAAGATCCTTTGGGGCGAAACTCATTTATGAGTCAATGTAAAAGCTGCTTTAATAGGCAATTATTGCAAATTATTCTAAAAGATTTAAGGCCAAAAGAGAATTTCATCATTTTTGATATATAAATTGCGACTAAGGAGTGGGAAACCAAATTATACCTAAAATAAATATCGCTTCCGAAAATCTCCTCCCTTGATATTTTTTATGTGTTATTGGTATATGGTAGTAATTGGATACTATATTTTCTTTAAGCCGGTGGTGTGCAGATTTCTACGGCACCAAAATCGTGGAGTATCGATGATGTAATCTCGTTCATTGGACAGACAGATCTAAAAGATTTTATTAATAAGTTCAAAGAAAACGTAAGTAAAATATGCTTCGAAATAGGAGTGTGCAAGCCTGAATATAACTGCCGGATATCACCTGCTTAGAAACACTCCTCCACAGGTGATGTCCCGCATTTATATTCAGTCTTGGTGTGACGATTTTGCGAAGAATGGGGCTACGCCAGCTAAGTATCACCTTACGAGGTATAAATTCGTAGATCGTCAGTCGTTTTTAGCCCAACAAACAAAGTTTGGATGGGCTATTGCTATCACTTTGCGGCGTCATTTTCGTCGTCAGCGGCGTCCCGCTTTTCTTAATACACCATGTTCCCGAAATACTAGCATTTTGAAATTTGGTGCCAGCATTCGTGGTGATCTTTTAGAAGGGCTCGCCTCGATTGCTTTTCATCCAGTTTGGCTGAAAATATTCTGAAAATTCTCTCCTCCACAATAATGACTGGCAGTTAACCTTTGAGCTAAGGAAACAACCAATCCATTGCAATCTCGTTGACATAACACTTCTTTGTAGATAGCTAACAGGCTTCTGAATTCAATTCGACATTCCCCTGTGGAGGACCATCTTTGGAGGCTAGCTTGCAGCCATCAGGCAGCAACTTAGTCTCCAAAGATGCTCCTCTACAGGGGAATGTCGTACAAACAATTACTTCACAAGCTGAAAATAAATGCCGGATATCACCTGTGGATGAGCGTTTTTAATTATAGTTTTAAGCTGAAAACTACTCAAAAGCACTCCTCCACAGGTGATGTACAACACTTAGTTTGTCTTCATTTTCACTTTATTTTTATTTTAGGAAATCGATGGAAAAGCTTTACTTCTTCTTCAACGTGATTTAGTTCTTAGCCATATGGGCTTTAAACTTGGACCTGCTGTGAAACTGTTAGATTTAATCCATGAATTGAAAACGGTTCAAGAAAAATTCACGTGATACTTATTTACAGATTCAAAAATAAAGTTTATAGAGATGAATACTAAGTCATCGATCTTGCAATAGATTGGTTCCTTCGTAGCTAAGAAACCAATTAATTGCAAGCTCGTTGACGTAAACCCTTTTGTGCCGTTTTAATTTTGTTGAATATGGTCAAAATCTAATAGCTATCTTTTGAAACTAAATTTTGGGATAGTCCTTTACAGTTTGGCAGATTTAATAAAGATTTTTCAACTTCGATCCCAGTGCTTCTTTGCTTCTTCTCTTTCACGAGAAAAGAAAGAAGCCCTGGGAGACGTCAAGAGAGAAGTAGCCCTGGGATCAAGGTTGCTCGAGGGAGCAGGATGTTGTTATCCCATATTTGTCAACACTTGTTTTAATAATATTTACTTAACAAACTTGAATATTGAGGAAACAAATATGAGATAAAACAACGTATAAACCAACCAATCATTCAAGTTTGTTGACACTCTCCTCCACAAATAGCTATATACATTTATTTCACGAATAAATCATACGCATTAGCAAACTCGTAGTGTTAGAATCCCCTTAACAATGAAGTTTTCATTTACCCCGGCGCTATAAATTCCCGCGAAACCAACACCGGAACCTACTCACACATACCTGAAATACACGAGGTGCAGGCTGCTCAAAGTAGAAACTTGTTGATGAGCAGCGGACGCCTCGTTTTCATGTATTTTTTAATTGGATTTGTGATATAAAGACATCGGAACGGGCCGCGTTCTTTTTCTTTTTTTTTCTTCTTTTTTTTCTTTGTTGAAAATTTAGCGTGATTTTAAACAATAACTGAAAATCGATGCAGTGGCTGGGATCGGCAGGAGAATACAACGGATGTAAACGATCCCTGATCCACTGACACGATTCTTTTATTGTAAGATCGTTTCTTTACTTTTTCGTTTGATATATGTGCTGCTGTTAAGTCGGTTTTAAGGTACGTTTTGGCCGTTGGGTTAAACACTTATGTCAAAAGGCCATTTGCCCTTTAATCCATACTCCACGCACTGCAATATCGACACGAGCTTCGTCGGTTCTTATTGTGCTTGCAGGGAAATTTTCTACGGTTAATGGTGATAAATTCAGTTCAATTTGAACCGAACGAGAAAGAAAATGGCGAAATGCAAGCGAGAGACTCTATCAGATTTATACCGACGTCAACTAACCACTCCACAGTAGTGAAATACTTTCCAAGTATATATAATATATACCTTGCTAGAACGAGTAGAAAATTGGCTTTCTTGTGGTGTATGACACTTGTCTCTGGATAGCATATTTTGGCCTTTCACAGGATAGAAAAACGAAGCATCTGTGCTTTCCTCTGACGCCGCTTTACACGGTAGTCTATGCGCAAAAAATATAAGCTGTAAGGCGTGGCTATAATTACTGTGACAATTTTTTTAAGAAGCTGATTGCTGATAGAGGGAGGTTTTACACACAAAGCTTAGCCTGTAAAACAAACTTAACGTCTGGCGAGAAAACGCGGCACTTTTTTGCGGGGCGGGTCTGCGAAACAGGCTAATAAAGCTGGATTTCCATTAGCGGAATCCAAAAGAAAACATCTTATTGGTGGAAATTGACATCACACGACAATTTCTACCAATAGAATTTCTTCTTCCACCTTAAAGCAACATATATATGGTCGAAAAGAAGTTACCAATTTTTATTGTAATTGAAGAAATGATAAAGCTCGGACAGGTAAAAAGCAACAAGACAAAAATGGTCCAATGCGTGCAGCTACCTTTATTATCTATCCTTTTTTGTGGTCGGGGAAATTTCAAGTTTTTAACTCAAGATTGATTTAGTTGCTCATAATTCATTTCGGAGTTATTAACTCGAGATGGACTTAGTTATTATTGGATGACACATTTAAAAATTAAAAATCAGAGAACGTCTGTAACAATTTATATATATATTTTTTTGTTTAAGTTCGAACCTTTTAACTATCTGAAACGCTGTTTTTACTTGAACGTCACGAGCATTTGTCACAAGAATTCAGGGACATTTTGACACTCTCCTCCGCAGATGCAGTGCACGCGGAAAGGCAAAAGGGGGGGACGAGGCAGCGCCCGACCGCTCCACCGTCGTCAAATTGATTGTTTTTTCGGGCATGCGCTGTTAATTTTGCGGACGCGCATAAGGCTCTGCGGAGGAGAGTGAACATTTTGAAATAAAGTCCAGGCTTTAACTCGAGTTAATAAATCCAGAAAAAAATTAAGGGTGCTTGTATCTAGCAACTCGTTTCTAGGGCTTGTGGGAACGAGGTTGTGTATCTACAAGCTAACGCATAATAAATAATGAGACATTTCATAAATTTTGGTGAGTAATACCATACACACCAAAAGTAGATTTCAAATGCGGAAAACGACCAGGCCTAGTCTCTAGAGATTTATCTTAGGATCTTTATACTTTAGGTCTTTTTGAAAACTCGACAGATTCTGCTGTTCCAAGCCTAGGAACCCAGGCTCTCGGAACATATTTGATTTTTTGTGTCTTTTGTTTTGCTACCTAAAATTTAGGGCTTTTTGTCTAAGTGGAAAACATCCATGGCGGAAATTCGGAATTTTTGCTCGAATTTTACCTTGTCATATATTTACGTGAGTGGCTTTAAATTGAGTTAATTAATAACTGAAAAAATTAAACAGCTATAAATCAATCTCAAGTTTAAAACTCGAAAAAATTAACAACTAAATCAATCTCGAGTTAATAACTCGAAAAAACATTAACACTTATAAATGAATCTCGAGTTATGAATTTTACTAAAACTTAATTTGACGTCATTATGACGTCATAACTCGAGATTTTCGTGACTCAAGATTTCTTCGCCTCGTCAGGGTAGGGCGGAAAGGTGAGCCTTTCGGGTCAAATAGGGGAAAGTGTTCCCTACCTACTAGCGCTGGACAATTTCTTCCACAGAGGCTAGGCGCACGGAAAGACAAGAAGGAGGGGACGACGTCACTCCACCTTTGTCAAATTTGGTTATTTGCGGGTGTGCGTAAGGCTCTGCGGAGGAGAGTGGCGCTGGGATCTTCTGTAGAGGTTTAAAAAAATTGATGCTTGCGATCTTCTTGTAGATGTACTGACTATGGTAACTCTGGTGTAGGTAAGAATTTGCCCCTGACCCATGAAGTCAACAAGGAGGAAAGCAACCTCACCGTCCTTTGAAAGCGGAAAATAGCTCTGCCTGGGAGGTTGGAGAGGAAGGGTAAATTTGCGAACCAGACTTTTTCGTGTAGTGTAGACAGACCCTTCCGCCGTCTCGGTATGATTCTAAACCTAGCGCATGGTAAGCTAATTTACAGAATACATTTTATGCTTAACGATTTGCTTGAATTCTTGTTCCGAGAATTACACCATGTTTGTTTTGGCTGGAAATTTTTACACGATCTTCGATCCTCATCACTTTCAAAAAAAAACAAATCTGGTCTTATGTTATGTTTTGTATTCTTCTTTTTCTGTTTCTGTCATTAATCTTCAGCCCAAAAAAGTCATCTTTCAAACAAATCAGTTGTAAGTCGAATAGTCGTCATAGATCGTGCTGTGATTTACAAACGCATAAATGTTATAGCAGCTACTAGAGGAATTTTCTGAGATTCTTTTCTGTTTACGTGAAATGACGATGTTTATTTTGGTTTAATTTTTATGACAGAAACGCAGTTTTTGTTTGCTGTAAGTGAAATGAGAAGCGATACAAAAACTTGCTACATAACACACCAACTTGTTGTTTGAATGCATATAGCTAGTATTACAGTATATTCAGGCGCAGATACAAAAGTAGGTACCAGGAACCAGGGCACTTTATTTTATACAACGATTTTCTTTTTTCCTATTGGGTAGACAGTTAGTCTGACAGAGCCAAACTGTGTGGTTTTCAGCTATATTAAATATATAAAAGTTAAAAGAAAGGGACAAGAGGAGCAGTTTGGTTTCGTCAGACTAGTAGAGACAGTCATCTACATATACTGTAGTTACGTTGATTTTTTAATACCACAGAATCGAAAATAATGATCTGATCTATTCTGTGTTGTTTCCTTTATATATTCATTTTCTATAGTTAAGTTTAAGCTATACTTCATATAATTATTTTAACGAAGTCTCTGTTGTTCTTATTTTACATTTATATTTATTTATGTTTCTCTAATTAAGTGGACAACAGTTAAGCTATGAAGATTATGTTGATGTAATGAGAAGTATTGAAAACTACTAATTGTATAATCATTGCAAAATGGATCCCTTTATTCGGAAGATGACTATTCAAAGAGGAAAACAAGGGCTTGGATTTATATTGTCAAGCCAATCTCCTTGTATTGTTAGTTCAGTCAATCAAAATGGTCAGGCAAATAAAGCGGGATTACAGACAGGTGATGAACTTATTGAAGTAAATCATGTTGATGTTTCTGAATTAAAGCATGATGATGTTGTGAAACAAATATTGCAGTATGATTCTCAATACATTGAAGTTACTGTAAGATCTTTTTCAAATCCAGAACATGTTGTTGCATCACCAAGAAAGACAAGTTTATTTGGAAACTTAAATCGTGTTGTTAAAGGAGTACGAAGAAGTAGTCTAATATTTGGTAGTCCAGTGACAAGTAAGAAGTCTGAAGTAAAAACTAACTGTTCACTCAATGATGACTTTGAAATTCTTAAAAGTTCATCTTCCTTAGATACAGAAACTATGAGCAATAAATCCCCTAGTTTTAAAATAGGAGCCTTATCACAAAGAAGGAGAATTGAAAAAAGTCGATCGCAAAGTATATCAAGCGAAGAGAGTAGCACTAGTACTCCTAAGAGTGAATATAGTCTAATGAGTTCATCGCAGCGGATAAACTTATCTAATTTGTTTGGAATAGAGACACAAGAGGAGGATGAGAACCACTCTGAAAATGTTTTATGTCCTGTTCTTACCCCAGTAAAAAGTAATACATCTAACAAACCAAATTATTGTGCTGTTGTATATTATCAATGTACTGTAGAAATGCCGAAAGTTTCTAATTTACCAGCGGCCAGTTTGAACACTTTAAATAACTGTGTATACAAAATCCAAAGAAGTTCAAAATCAACTAGAAGTGTGGTGTTATTATCAGTCTCCTCAGTTGGTGTTAGACTTTCAAATCCATCTGGAAAAGAAATTGTGACATATCCATTAAGGACGTTAGTTTTTAGTGGTGTATGTTCTGAAGATCGTAGATACTTTGGATTTGTTACACGAAAGGTTTTATCAGATCAATCACCTGCGTTATCTTCATCTTATTCTAATTCTCCTGTTAGATCTCAAGCTAAAAATGTTGTATTATGTTCTTGTCATGTGTTCATGATAGACCTGAGTTTAGCCACTCATGATTTACATATAGGGACAGCTTCATTATTCAACTTAGTTTGTACTCCTTCATTAAATTTTGATGGTTGTGTACAATTCCCTACATCTGCTTCCTTTATCCTGAAAGAGCTCAATTCATTCTATAAAGATAGGTAAAGTAATTTAATTTGTTATGCCTATTATCAGTATTTGGAGAGCATAGTTTCAGGCTACAAAGTCTTAAACTATGCTCAAAAATCACTCCTCCACAATTATTATTTGCTCTTTTTTCGAACTCTTTTTTTTGTAACTTATTGCAATTTATTTTGAGTGAGAGAATTATAAGTTTAGGGAAATTATATATTATATAGGGAGAGAATTATAAGTTCAGGCTAACAAACAGTGCTATACCGTAAGAGGTTTTCCCAATGGAAAATGACCATAAAACATTTCCTATTTCAATGACTTTCGGCACTTTTCTATTGTTTTCCTCTAGTTTTTCACAAAATTATTCCCAATTTGTCACAATTTTGCTGTTTCCCAAATTTTCTGGCAAACACCCTTGGTACTGTTTCTTTGTGAGCTCTCAAACCTTAAAATACTGTTAGATATCAACTTTGGAGGATCGATTTTTAGTTTTTCAGATGAAAACTGTTAACTGTCCCACAGTTATTTTAAGGATTACACATACAAAGTAAATCTGTGTTTATATCAGATTTACCAGATTTAACCTTTTCCTGTGGTGACCATCTCAAAATTTTGTTACAAAAACATTTTTTTTGGTAGGTTCAAAGAAACTAAATATATATGACCAAATTAAACAAAAACAACACTACACAGAAGGGTGTATTGTCAATGAGCTTGCAATGAATTAGTTTCTTTGAAGAAACCAATCCAATGTAAGATCATTGGCTCACTATTCTTCTCTGTAACTTTTATTTTTGAGATGGTCCCTTAGTGATAGCATTTCACTATATTTCTTCATGTTTGAATACGCAGTTGATATTTTAAAAATTTGATTCTCAAAATCCATTTTGAAGAAATGTTTTTATGGCACTTTGATGTTTGAAATTAGCTCATTGAACAACTTAATTTTCTTAACCAAAGATGAACCACTGTATTTTAATAAAGAAACATATATTATGATTTGATGCTAACAGTTTATCTTCCCTAATATTTATTAAATATTAACACGAAGTAATCTTTATTTCAAACTACTTTAGGCAAATCCGTTCTCGCAATTCTTCAGTCTCATCAACAAATTCATCATACGTTCCACCATCTCCAGAGAAAACAATTATATCAAACACACTTGAACGTATCCGTGGTAGTTCTTTTAATGAGCGTACACCAAAAGATACAAGAAAGTTAATGACTAGTCCACCATCATCCCTTAGAGGACTAAATGAAGATGAAAAAGCAGAAATTTTAAAGGAAGTAGAAGCGCAGAAAGATGCTGAAAAGGATGAAGAAAGGTAAACACTGATATCAATGACATCGATAATTACTGTTTAATTAGATACAAATCAATGTCTTAATGATTAGCATAAGATACTCAATTTGCTTTTAATGATGTGATGATGTTCTAAGTGCAAGACACTGAATCAAAAGTAAAATTTGAAATAAATAGTTTTCCAGGTTTAATCATATAATATTCCTCGAGTTTTCCGAAAAATTTCATTACAGTATTTCATGGAAGATTGCAATATTTTAACTTAATAAAACTGGAACGATATCTGCATGGCACTTAGTTTGAAAATAGTTATCAAGAAGAATGGCTGGTATGTTTTTGTAGAAATTAAAAAATCAGTCTCAGCGTGTAATATGCAAATCTGATGTCAGTGATCGTAATAACATCAAATAACTTTGGAGGAGGTGTTTTTGAGCATTGATTCAGACTTTCTAGCCTGAAGCAATGCTCACGAGTCACTTTTCCACAGTGATTATTTGCTCTTATTTTGAATACTAAATGTTGAGTTTTTATTTAAATGTATGTATTATAATTACTAAAATTAATCATAACATCAAATTTTGGCCAGATAAGGAAAATATTAGATGGTCATGGCCGAAATAAGAGCAAGTAATCTCTGTGGAAGAGTGCTTTTTGAGAATAGCTTCCAACTACAAAGCCATGCTCAAAACTTCCTCCTCCACAATGATTATTTGCTCTTATTTCGACCACTAATATTGCTATCATAAACATTGGTTAGGTCTCTTTTTTTTCATAATATATTTGAAAATGAAATATGGCAGTCCCATAGAAAAGCTGGTAGAATTATTTGAATTGATGTTTTCCTACATACATGTTCTAGATTAATCTCTTTTCTCATTTTTCTATTCAGTTTTTAATACATTATGAAAATAAATAAACATTTTAATTGTTATGTTTTAAAATAAATATTTTCCTTAGGTTTTAGAATATGAATAAAAAAAATTAAAAAGCGTTGAAACTTAAATTTATTAAACCCTCTTATTTGCAATTGCAAGCCTGATTATAACTGTTTTTTAAAAAAGAACTCCTCTACAGGTGATGTCCAGCAGTTATATCCAGACTTATTGGAAATTGTACAGAAAGAGATATATAACAGTTGAGACACAATTGTTTATCAACAAAATGTGATCTATATATACCGACCCGCTAAAAATTGTATCTTATCAGGTGTGTCTATGTGATATCAGGAATTATGAGGTTGTTTAGAGTTTGAAGTAAGCATGGATATCAGTGCTCCGAAATAACAGAAAATAATTACTTCTCCACATTGATTATTTTTTGACTGATATGGTTTATTCAATTAACTTATGCTATTATATTGAATGTTTTGTACTAATAACTAATTATTAATTGAAATATGATCAGTAATCTGCTCTTACCAATCATGTTATCTTCCCTATCAGGATGTGATTAATTAAAAACTATTTTTATTAAAAACTATTTTTCTATTTTTTTTTCCTATAAATAACGTACAGGCTGTCTACATATCTTCCCTAGCATAATGCCCACACTTCCATAGCATGTCAAGTATCAAGTATAAAATTCCCCTTGCACGTCAACCCATGTACTCTCACCCCACCCACATGCCATATGAAACAACCCTGTCATGTATTGACTCATCAAAAATTGCTACCAAAGTGCTGATAAATTTGTATAATGAAGGATAGAAGCCAACTTGATACATTTTGGGAATACTAATACTCCTTTTAAAGAATTTATAAGAAGCCCTAGTCACTGTTGCAAGCCTCATAATAACAGTCAGACATCACCTGTGGAGGTTTGTTTTTGAGTGTAGTTTTCAGCTTTGTAGCACTCCTCCACAAGTGATGTCTGACAATTATTTTGAGGCTTGTCATTATTAAAAGCTTGTTCACACTCTGCTAATAAGGAATAGGTAAGAAAAATATTTAAGAAAATTCAAAAGGTTATCAAGGCTATTAACAAAGTCGACATGATGATAGATTATGATTGACACATACTGTGTATATCTTCTTTATTTTAAATATTCTTAATTTATGGAAATAAAGTATAAACCCTGCATGAACCAGAATCGATGAAATAAGAAACCCGTAATAAAAACTAGTAAAATAGGTGGGAAAATAAGAAATTCATTAGAATACTCTTGCATATAGTTCTTGTATAAATGTGTAGACTATATCTCAGTAGGTAAAAACTTGTTAAAATTCCACAAGAGTCTTTACTGTGGACTTTGAACAAGTTTTTGCCCACTGGGAGGTCTGATTCACACTTCAAGTCTTGCAGTCTTTGAGTCACATTACAAGTCTTAAAAATAACGGTTGGACATCACTTATGGAGGAGTGTTTTTGAATATAGTTTATCAGCTGTCCAGCTGACAGCTGTCCTAAAAAAAAATACTAAGCCATGGTGATGCCCAACCGTTATTTCAAGGCTTGCACCATAAAAGTACAGTGTTTGATATAAGAGCAAATAATCACTGTGGAAGAGGGATTTTTGAGCATTGTATCAGGTTTCCTAGGCTGAAGTTATGTTCATGAATCACTCCTTCACAGTGATTATTTTCACTTGTTTTCAACACGGAAGTAATAGTCTATAATTTAGCTACGATTGAAAAAGAAAACAAAATGATCTAGTTCTACTAGTATTCTATTTTAGTTTGCAATAATTCCCTTAATTGTGAAATGCACCATGAGACACATAAAAAAAAATAAAAAAAATAAATAAACAAAATAAATAAACAAAATAAATAAACAAAATAAATAAAAAACAAAATAAAAGTAACTCATTTCTTTCAATATGTTGTCAGCATCAATATTTTTATTAGAAATAACTACCCGACATCACCTGTGGAGGAGTGGTTTTTAAGTTTTTTTAGTTGACACCGCAAATGTTGAAATAAGTACAAAAAATCACTGCAGATGTTACATCTTTCAATGCTAGATCTCTCGGATCTTTATCGAAACAAAATAATAATTTCTTCCTTTTAGTAATGCATCGGGTATATATATTTTAATAAAGCTTCAAGAGTCTGCAACAAAATTTAATAAAAAAGGATATTTCCTTATGGGTAACCATTATTTGTTTCGAACATAAATCTTCTTTTTGTATTTACTTTGTAACTCGATGAATATAAACCTGAATATAACATCACCAGTCAAACCAGCCAAACATCACCAGTGGAGGAGTGTTCTTAGTATAGTTTTCGGGCTACAAAGCCTAAAGCTATGCTCAAAAATCCCCCCTCCACTGTGATTATTTATTCTTACTTCGACCACTGTTTTGAAATAATCTTGATTTTATATGTTGCGATTGATTGTTTTTTCATACCGACAGAATCACCTAATTGCAAATTTGTTGATACAACACCCTTCTCCATAGATATATTTTATTCTCTTTTTCAATTGAAATAATATAAAATGTGGGCTGAGGAAGTTGCTCTACTTTAGAAGTTTGTGTATTTGTTTTGTTTGTCGAAGTACTAAAAACCACAACTTGTAACTATTCTTTAAAGCAAGGTATTTTTGTTGTAAAGGAAAGACTGATATGAAGAGTAAATAAAATATTAATTCTTTAAAGTCTAATGGAAAGTATTAGTGGAGATGACTAGCTACAGTATGATAATGGCATTATACTGTTTCTTAAGCTTAAAAGCTTTATAACCTGGTGTTCCCTCAAGTGAAAATTTATTTATAAGTTCTTTTGTGAAGTTGTACATAGACCTTATGAATTACCCTTCGTTGACTGGCATATTTGATCGAGCAAAAAGAAGACAAAGTTTTGTTTGTTCACGGTAATCACTGGTGATCACTGTAGAGGAGATATTTTCCAGAATATTTTCAGTCAAATTGGCTGAAAATATTCTGATAAATCTCTTTTCCACAGGGACTTGATTTGTTTCTTCATAGTAACCAGCTCTTCCGTGGGTCACTTTTAACTGAATTTATATCTTCATTTGATGTACTGCAGTGGTTGAAATAAGAACAAATAATTACTGCCGAGGAGTGGTTTTTGAGCATAGCTTCAGGCTACATACTCTTAAGCTCATGCTCAAAAATCCCTCCTCCACAGTGATTATTTACTCTTATTTTGACCACTGAACCATAGCTCTTGACATATAATATTCAAATGGTTCCTAATAGTAGTCAAGAAGTGTACTCAATTAAAACCGATTATAAATATGTGGCCATAGCACCCTCCTTCGTAAATATGTACATGTTAATTTTACCTCTGAATGTCAATTATATATTTTTTCAAATAATTTTAAACTATAATATAAACTTGGAATACATAATAAATTTTGTATTGCTCTGAACTTCAAACCTGAATTATAACTGCTGGACATCACCTGTGGAGGAATGTTGTTTAAACATGGTTTTCAGCTTCAAAACTGAAAACTATACTAACAAACACTTCTCCACATATCTTACAGTTATTTCGAGGCTTATGGATTGAAAGAAATGCAAAAAAAGTCTTATTTTTACAATATTTGGGGCCATTTTCAAGTTATGTGTCAAATGTTATTTACTCTTATTTTAAACACTGTGGAGGTGTAAGGTGTTAAGTCGACGAACTGTTTGTTTTCATTTTTTCATGAATAGTTTGTAGAATTTGGAAATGACCCTTACGTTCAGACATTACATACAGTAGTGGTTCAGATACAATTATTAAGCTTACTCTACATAGTTAAGGAGGGTTTAATAATTGGTAAAAAGAGTATAAATAGCTGGAAATATTGCTACAAGTATCACAATTAAATTGTCTCGTTAAGTTTTTAAAGATCTATGATAAGAAAAATAGTTGAATATATTTTTTGGTCAAAAATGTGGTAAAATGGACAGGGCTGAGATACAAAACTTCCTTAACCATAAATATAAACTCAGGAAGATAGAACTGCAAGTATTGCATATGAAACAAAACTTGCCTTGGTCTCAGGAGCCATCTCCAAAATTCGTTACCAAAAGCAGATATCTTAGCAGCTTTAAAAAAGTAAAATTCAATAATTTTGAG
>JAULBZ010001406.1:0-22394 GCA_032360805.1 Neoturris breviconis | reverse complement strand
ACTAATATTCATTCTTATGGAGTCAAATCTTCAGAATATGTTAGTAACAATATAAACTTTCATCTAGACTACAGAAGAGAAAATTTGAAAAAAAAACATCTCGGGGTGATTTTGTACAAAAGTATTGCTTGCATGAGAATCATATGAACATTTTCAAGAGTGAATCAAAGAGATCAAAATAGTATCAGTGGGGAAGAGTAATGGATCAATGATAATGAAATGGATTGGTTTCTCCATAGGAAAGAAACCAAGCAATTGCAAGATCGATTATGCTTCATTCGATCATGATTCATTGCAGACACCATGGTAATTTCGAACTTTAGAATATCAGATAATATTACTCACAAAAATAGGATATAACACAAACGAATCTACCCAGTGGACAAAACTTATTCAAAGTCTGCAGTAAAGATGCAAGAACACAATGTTGGCAATAACGTCGCTACTGCGGACTTTGAACAAGCACTGGGTAGGGCTTTTTACACTATTATCGTGGTAGCAGTCTCTGGATGTCAAAGAAAGTGTGCAGACCGCTTAGTATTTTAAAACCTTCATGGTAGGGACCATCTCAAAATTTCGCTCCAAAACCAATTTTTTTGTTAGGCTTAAATCATCTAAAATTGTCAAAACTCAAGCAAATGAGGTGTGTTAGATCAACGAAGAAAGCAACCCATTGCAAGATCATTGACTCAGTACTCTCCGTAGTTGATTAAATTTTTGAGACGGTCCCTTAGATCAAGGTCGATTTGACACTGTTGATTGGTCCTTGTGTGTCAAATGAGTATGAATGTTTACACGCAACAAACCTGAATATAACTGTTGGACATCACCTGTGCAGGAGTGTTCTTAGCATAGTTTTCAGCTGGAAACTATTCTAAAAAACACTCCTCCACAAGTGATGCCTGGTAGTTAAATTCAGGCTTGCGCATGCGTACCTAGAACTAGTAGTATCATCTTCATTTAACCGAATACATTCCATCACCTGAACAAATTATACACAGTGTAAAAGACTCAGCAATACAGTCAATAATAGACTTTATTGCCATATATGGAAATATATATGGCCTTATTTGGTAGCCATATATCACTATGGTCAGACAGCACTATTTTCAATATTGTTCTAGCATCTTTACTGCTGACTTTGAACAAGTTTTTGCCAACCGGATATCAAACCAGCCAGCAAAAACCTGTTTAAAATCAGCAAAAAAACGTTAAAACAACGTTCACAGAACGTTGTTCTAACATTATTTTGCTGACTTTGAACAGGTTTTCACTGGCTGAGAAAGACTACGAATTTAAAATGTTATATGTCAGACCTGAACAAAATTATTCTAAAAAACACTCCTATACAAGCGATAAACAGCAGGTTCTTCTGGCTTTATGTATATATTTCCATTTATTAGAAATTTGTGCAGTCTCATCATTTGCTTCGCAACAGCTCTAAACCATTTTTTAAAAATATATCTAAATCTACGCATTTTTTTATCGGGAATAAATTCTATACATAATACAAGCTGGTTCTGAAGAAAATCACTCAAGAAATAATAATTAGACTGTCTTTGTAGGATGTCTAATGAACGCCTACTGAAAGTCTGTGATGTCTCACGTTCGTTAAAACATCCACTGCAGTGCTTAAAATAAGAACAAATCCACTGTGGATGAGTGAATTATGAATAAAGCTTCAGGCTTTATAGCCTGAAGATATGATTCAAAGTCCCTCCTCCAGAGTAACTATTTGCTCTTATTTTAAGCACTCTTGAATCATACTTACAGTCCAGGGAATAGCATCACTATGTAAAAGATGGGCAAAAAACTTTGATGTATTGCGTAGTTTATTCGTTTCTAAATGATGGCAGTTTTCATACTAAAAGAAAACAAAAAATGTGCCATCATGCTTGAAAATAAGCCGTACATAACCTGTGGAGGAGTGATTGTTGAGCAATCAAAAATTCTCCTTCATAGGTGATGTTCAACAGTTATTATCTTGACCATGGTTTTTAGTTGCACTAAAAATATGCATAGCTTTGAACAGTTTTGTTCGCGGATTAAAAAGACTAGAGTTCGTGAAGATGGATTAAGTGGTCGAAATAAGGAACATATCATTAGGAGAAGATGTCATCAGGGTAGGTACAGTGAACATCAACTTTTACTTTCAGTATTACTTACCTGTTCTTTGAATATTATAACATACTGTTCCATAAATTCTTTACGTAATAAACAAAACCTCTAGAAAAATAAACAAGATTCGTTTACACATCTAAAAGTATTTACATTAAAATCGTCACTCCCCTGGATGACTATCTTTTCTATTATTATGGTATCCATTGCCTTTTTTCTGGCATCTTCGAACTTCATTGTAACAAGCCTGCAAATAACTGTCAAACAACACCTGTGGAGGAGTGTTTTTTAGTGCTTCCAAGCTGAAAACTGTGTTAAAAAACCTCCACCACAGGTGATGTCCGACAGTTATTTTGAGACTAGCTGCAGTTATATAAGTTTCAAAATACAATCTTCAAAGCAACTCAACTGTTATAAAAAACTATTTACTGACCATATATTAGTCATACAGTGTGTGAAATAAGAGCATAAGATCATTGTAGAGGGGTGATTTTTGAGCATAGCTTCAGACCACAAAGCCTGAAGCTATGCTAAAATATTCCTCCTACACAGTGATTATTTGCTGTATATAATGTGTATATAATTATCCACATGTATACTCATAGGCGGAAATAGCTTCCAATCAAGGGAACGACTCAAAAACATTATTTGCAAGATTGGTCAAAATAAGAACTTGAATAATCACCGAGTACTGAGTCAATGATCTTGCAATGGATTGGTTGGTTCATATCGAAGAAACCAATCCATTACAAGCTCGTTGATATAACACCCTTCCGTGCAGTTTCATTTTTGTTAAATTCGTTAAATTTAGTTTGTTCAAGCGTACCAAAAAAGGAATAAACAAACCTGTCCAAGTAATCCGAAGAATTTTTCATATGATCTTTGCTGAGTGCAACATTCTACCACCATTAAACAAAATTCATGCTAAAATTTAAAAAATAATTTTGTCAACAAAGTTAATGAATAAAAAAAGAAAAGAAATGATTTACACATAGTCAGTGCTTAAAAAATGTATGCAAAGAAGTTAACTTCTGGTCATCACTGTGGAGGAGGGATTTCTCAGAAAAATCTCTTCTCCACAGTGATGACCGGCAGTTATTTTTAAATATGCATCATTTATGAGCTGGTTTATATTTATTGACACTAAATTACAAACCTCTTGTCCTGGTTTTAATTCAATTTTCATCATTTTATGTGCACATTCTTCAAAATCCAAACTAAAATACAGTTGCTCATAATACATTAATTTGACAAGAAAATTGGAATTACGCTGGTGGAGGAGGCATATAAAATTTACAGGTATGTACAAGGGGGGCTTATTCGAGCTATATGTTAAAGTCATTATTTCGAATAATGAGTTTTATGCTAAGTGAAATTATGTATACATTCAGCAGTATAAGATTAAATAATCACTGCGAAGGAGGGATCTTTGAGCATAACTTTAGGGATAATTGATAACATTCACCTTGACTGTACAGTGAGGTATATTAATCTTCTCAATGCCACCAAGTTTGTTTCAGTTTTATCAATAATTACCATAGGTTCACCTAAACACATCAAGTATTAAATGTTAGTGCACAAGGTTTACTACAATAGCAGGTCAAAAGCTGATATACAAATTGGGAAACGTAATTAAATATAATTGCATTAAATGGTTGAAATAAGAGTAAATTATCACCGTGGAGAAGTGTAGGAGTGATTTTAGAGCATAGTTTCAGACTGCAAAGCCTGAAGGTACGCTCAAAACGTCCTCCTTCACAGTGAATATTTACTCTTATTTTGACGACAGTACGTATACATTGACGGTATGTACACACCAATAGAGTGAGGGGGTCTAACGAAAGCATAGATCTAGTTTGATCTAATTTATATTGTCCTCTGCATACAAGGAGGATGGAGAGGTCAAAAACTTGCCAATCTTTGTATACATACTAAATGGATGGTCAAGTTGTTAATAATGTTTATACACAAAAGTAAAATAGTACTCCTCCACAGTGATTATTCACTCATTTTCAAGAAGCACTTATGGACCATCTCATAATTTCGTCCCAGAAGCAACTTTTTTGATACACTCAAGTGAAATTTAACCAAATTAACAAAAATGAAACTGCACAGGAGGGTGCTATGTCAACGAGCTTGCAATGGATTGGTTTCTTTGATACGAAGAAACCGATTCATTGAAAGATCGTTAACTCAGTATTCTTCTCTGTAGATGCTGTTTTGATGCAATATCACACCTTCTTTATTTTCTCCTCCATCTTCATCTCCTTCTTCATCATCATCGTCATCATCATCATCATCTTCATCTCCAGAAGACTCATCACTGCTTTCGCCAAGGATATCTGATAAAAATTTGTAAAGAATTTGATGATGGGCAATTCACTTTATACAAAAGAAAATACGTAGCAATTGACAGTATTCAAAAAAAGAACAAATAATCCCACCACATCAATTATTCATTCTTATTTTGAACACCAATCCATGTATGAAAACAAACATAAAACTTAATTTTAAGGACAATACGGATAGTTAAATTTCTGTAAGATGTGATATATTTCTTTGAATATAAGCAACTCCATGTAAAGAACATTGCCACATGACTATTGCTTCCATTGTTCTAAGACGTAAAAACACAGATATGCTTACCTTGTTTAATTTGCTTATATTTTTCGTCGTTTTCCGCGAAATCAGGATCAAGTTTGAAGACATCTAAAACATTGAAGCTACAGTAATAACTCAAAAATATTGAAATCAAACAAACCAAACAGAGCATTTCAGTAATATGAACAATATTTCTAAATAATCCAGTTGCCATAGTTACCTAAGAGCCTGGTAATACAGACGTGAACAAGATCGTTTACCAGGATGAACAAAACTAGCGGGATGAACAAAACAAGCGAGATCTCACATCACAATATATCTGTAATATAGTTTATTTACCTGATCTTGCTCTAACAAGGCAAGATCCTGCTTACTGAGACATACGCTTTTCCATATGAACACTTTCGGCCCATTTACCAGGATGAAAAAAGGGTAAAAATATAATTGGATTAAGACATAATTAATCTGATCCTGGTAATAAAAAATCTCCATATGAAAAGTCAGAATGCTTGTTCCCACTAACAATAAAATACTTAAGAGGTACATATTTGTGTTTTCTCTTATTTTTCTTATTCAATATTGTGTTTCAATGAAAGTCCTGTGACAATATTAATTGACTTTAAAGGGGAACTAAGGTCAAAAACTTTCCGCCGGCTTACTCTTTAATATAATGATATAACAGGGAGTATCAATATAATTAATGGCTGATTGTCCTTGGTTAGCTGTCTTTTGCATTTCTCGCACACTAGCTCTGCTTTGAATAAAATTTAGAATACTAAACAGATCTCCGTGGAAGTGTGAAAAATAATTATATTATTACAAATCGAATAGCCACTTATATTCAACCCCCGTACAGGTGTATGATTCGTTCATCGATCAAACGATCAAAACAACATTAAAACAACTTGGCAAAACAAAGAGAGACTTGAAGCAAGAGAATTATTTCTAACCGAAGATGGTGTATAAAATCGTATGAAATATTATATTTACACGTGTCAAAGACCGCAAATCAAGCAGCGTTCCTCAAAATGTCTGGAACAGACGATAGACTGGAATAGTTAGAGGTGGTTTTCCTTCTCGGCGATGTTAGGCAGGCACATCTTGCGGCGAAAGAAGTATACTTTTCTTTTCCTCCGATGGAATATCAAGGACGCTGAGAGGTGCAAATTCAGTGCAGCAATTTAACTCAATTAAAGATTGAATTATCAAACAATGTCCAAAAGTACACCAGTGTAAAGTTTATAAACAGCTGGAGTAAAAATCGTTATCACTAGCTAACTATTGACGACTTCCTCATTTTCGACAATAATTCCTTATTTTGCAAGCTCTCCTTTAGAGTATTCTGGTCATCAAGAGTAGCCACACCACTTCCACTCAAAATCGTCAGTATCTGAATAAGAATTATCTAGAACTTCAATTGTGACTTTCAACAGACATTGTTTTTAATATCATCATGTAGCATATAAACCGTGGTAACTAAAATTGCATTAGGCGACGGCTGTAAGTGATTTGATGGCAAATACGCAAGAAATATCAGCGTTTTGTTGCGATTTTTGAACGTTTGATTAAATTTAATGATATTTTATAAATTTTTAGGCATGAAATTCAGAAAAAAATAATTTCAGACCTTAGTTCTCTTCTAACTAGAAATAACTCATAAAGTGCTTACTTAAAAGATCTTCTCCCGATCCTGAATCATCTAACCGTAGTAAGTGCGTAATTTGATCGTTTTCTTCAACCAGATCTAGTTCTTCAACAACGGAGAGAAAATCCTATATTAACAAACAAAGAAGATAAACTTTAAAATAACTGCAATATATTACTCATAGAGGAGTTTTTTTAGTATATTTTTCAGTTATTAAACATTTATTTTAAGGAAGAATTTGTTTGCACAAATGTTCAAAACAACACAACAGTTGTTAAAATAAGAGCACTCCTATCTTTGAGCATAACTCCAGGCTAAAAAGCTTAAAGCTATACTTAAAAGTCCCTCCTCCACAGTGATTATTTACTCTTATTTCGATCACTGAACAATTGAATGAATCAAATACAAAATTACTGATTCTTTAGTTTGCTAGAGAAATCAAATGACTTTCTATTATAGTTGATACCTTAAAGCCATCCTTTCTGACTGCAAACATAACTTCTATCATATATTGAACTCTTTTTTCCGTATCAGGCTCATTCAAAACATTACGAAGTCGATCGAACACCGCTATAAAAAAAAAATAAAAAAAAAATATACAAATAGCAATTTCAGACGTTTGTGGAGTTATTTGAATAACACTTGCTGGTACAAAGGTAGTTTACCCAGAGAGCAAATAATTTGTTTAAAGTCCGCAATAATGATGCTAGAATAACGTTGAAAACATTGCATGTCTTTACTGCGGACTTTGAACAAGTTTTTGCTCACTGGGTATTTGTTCGTATTTTGAGAACCACATAGATAACTTTCTTGTTTTGTAAAGAGATTAACCATTATTTTTTTCATTCGCTTCACAACAACAAGTTACTTTTTCTGCATTAAAACACCTAGAAAAGTGACTGTGCTGATGACATAACCTTATTTCAATAAAAATGAAAGTGTAGAAATTGTTTATAATACCATTTATCCCTAGAGGAGAGACTTCAGTAAGGTTTTGTCCTACATCTTTTAAGAAGCTTATCTAAGGAAGAAAAATAATTTTATGTATACAAATACTTAGGCCTCTGAATTCACGATGGCATTCCCCTGTGTAAGAGCTGGCTGCAAATTAGCCTCCAAAGATGCTCCTCCACAGGGGAATGCCGACATGAATTCATATCCCTGAATACTTGGTCATTTACTTTGACTTACTTCACAATAAAATTTGATGGTACCAACCCAGTGGGTGGCTCAATGGTTCAGAGTCTGCACTAAAGTTGCTAAAACAACATAGAACGACATTGTTCTAGCATTTTTATAGCTGACTTTGAACAAGTTTTTGCTCACTGGAAAATAGTGTAACAAAATATTTCAATTCAAGCCTTGCAATAACTGCCCGATATCACCTGTAGCTGAAATTACACTAAAAAAACACTTCTTACAGTTCATGTATAGCAATTATTTCCAGGTTATGAATATCATTGCAGGCTAGAACAATTGAAGATGTATAAGAAAAGAGCTTACTGCAACTTCAACGCTGTCACCAGTGGGCTTTTGTAATAGTAGTGTTAGTATTTCAAGCGATAATAGTTCATGAGCCTAAAACAATAGAATAGTACTTTGTGAAACTGGCAAACCTGAAAACAATGGTTGGACATCATCTGCGGAGGATTGATTCAGTATCATTTTCAAAAGCACTCCTCAGAAGATGATGCCTGGCTGTTGTTATCAGGTTTACAACCATAGATTGATATCTTTGCTACCAATTTCAACATCTGCGGGATCATTAAATTACATTTACCAATCAATAGCAAGACCGTTACCAGCACAGGTTTTTTTTCAGGACTTTTTCCACCTCATCTTTTTGAGACAAGAATCAAGTAATGATACATCAAGCATGAAAATAACTGCCATCACCAGTGGAGAAGTGCTTTTTCATTATTATATTCAGCTTCAAAGCTATACTCAAAAACACTCCTCTACAATCGGCATTAAACACTTATTTTTGGGTTTGGATTCATGATACATGTAATCATTAGCAGAGAAACTACAAAATACCATGTCAAGCTCTTATGATAAGTTGCTTGGAATAGGAACATTTAAACACTGTGGAAGAGAGATAACTTCAAGTTTTCTATGCTCATAAATTACTCCTTCACTGTGATTATTCGCTCTTGTTTCGACCACTGTAACAAGTTAACACACTTCACTATACTCATGAAACTAAAACTGTCATGAATGATTCATGTAAACAAATCTCCAATGTTCAGTCTGATGAAATCAATCGATTGTAAGATTGTAGCCTTAGTCAGTGGTCGAATTGTAAGTAATCACTGTGGCAGGGTGTTTTTTAGCATAGCTTTAGGCTGAAAAGCCTGGAGCTATGCTCAAAGTCTCTCTTCTACAGTGATTATTAACTCTTATTTCAAACACTGCTCAGTACTCTTCGTTGCCGATTTCTTGAATCTTAACAAAAAAATAAAAACAATGTATAAAATAGAATACCACTTGTTGGTTAACCAGGTGAGCAATAAACTTTGCAGAATTTATACAAACTTGCTAAAATAAAAGAAAACACAAGTAAAACAGATGTTAGGGTGTCAAAATCAAATTCATATAGTAGGATCACGTCACCAAACCTGTAGCACACTTATGATGCAGTCGCCTGTGGAGGAGTGTTTTTGAGTTGAAAGCTATACTCGCAAAACACTCCTTCATAGGTGGTCCAGCAAATATTTTACTCACTCTGTAAGTAAGAATGACTAATCCCTTATAACTACAGAAGAAATTGAAAAACCTTATTTTCATTTTATGCACTGCTATTTTCAAATCAACTTTAAAAATCTACCAAAATAGTAGTGAAATAATTATTAGTTGCCTTGTCATTTCTTTTAAATGATCTTCTGAATTGTATAATCAGCCTTCGTAATAATAACTCGCCAATTTTAGGAAACTATAATAATAGAAAGTAGTACTTTAAAATGAGGACAAATATTCACTACATAAGTGTGAAATTTTTAGGATAGCTTTAAAGCTATGCTCAAAATCCCTTCTCTACCGTGATTATTTGATCTAATTTTAAGCACTAAGAAAGTTAAATTCAATTCTAGTTGCTACTGAATTTATCACAGTAGGAAAGAGATTGTTGCAATGTACTTGAACTCACACACTACAATCCTACTGAGTACTGAACCAGCACTCTAACCTACTGTGATAAAGTGCAGGTTTTAAAGCCAGCAGAATCTCACATTACAATCATGCAACTTTTTACAGAGTACCAAAAGTATCTGTGTCTGTAAAGCTATAAACTTTTGCCCATTTTGTAACAGAATAAATTCACTAGTTATTCACAATGTTATTCACAATACAAGATAAAACAGTGGTCAAAATAAGAGTAAATAATCACTATGGAGAAGTATTGTTTTAGCATAGTTTTAGGCTATGTTCAAAACCAATCCACTGTGATTATTTTCTTTTCTTTTGACCACTGTTTGACTGTAAAAATTCACTTAGTTAATCTGCCTTGGTACATTCCATATCTCTTTATTATTATTATCAGTTAAAACACACTAACTGTTCCATAATCATACAAATCGGCATTTCCTGGTGTTCTTCATTGATAGAAAAATTTTAGGGTTCCATGCATATAATACTTTTTTCAAGAGTTAAAATAACTGCCAGTCATCACTGTGTAGGAGATTTTTCAGAATATTTTCAGTCAAATCGGGTCAAGTTAATATGAAAAATCTCTCCTCCACACTGATGACTAGCAGTTATTTTATCTCCTGAATTTTACAAAAATTATTTATTTACGGTACCTGGGACCATGGGTAATAAGTAGTAATAAGTACCTTTGTGTTGATAATAGAAACTAATGCAGCATAAACATTTGAGAACGTAGGTGACGCAACTTGAGCACGAATAATTGATTGCACTAGTAAACCTCTAAAATGGTATTAAATGCAGAAATATTGAGTGAGAAATACAAAATATCAAAATATGAGCAAATAATTCCTGTGGAGGAGTGATTTGTTCATATTTTAAACACTGAAATACCAAGCGATCAAAATAACAACAAATAACGATTGTGTAGCAGCCATTTGTAAGCACCAAAACACTCCTCCTTCACATTGATATTTGTTCTTATATTGAGCACTAAATACCCTATCTTCAAGTAGGTATACAGCGCTCAAAACAAGAGTAAACAATCACTGTGAAGAAGGGTTTTTAGCACATCGATGCAGCCTATATGGAATCTAGCTATAGGCTACAGATAACACTGCAAGTCATCAAAAGAACAAGGGCATGAAATAAGCAAAAGCGTGGATAGAAGTCAATTTTCAGTATTGCTTGAATCTTTGTAGAAGGAAACTAAAATAAATTCCTCCAAAGTGAGTTAAAAGAGTGGCACCGTGAAAAAATGGTACTAAATTTTATTACCTTAACTGGTAGAGGTTAATGAATGTGAAATTTTAATTTTTTTAAAAAATCTCTTTCTGTTCTTGAGTTATTTCACTTTAAAATTTTGGCTAGTCCCAGGCCTTAAACTTTTGTTGTGGATATGCTACCATTATGAAATTTGGGATATTATCTGAACATCATAAGTCCTACCTACATGCCAAATTTTGTGATGATATTACCTTTTGGTCAAGAGTTATAGGTCTAATTTTTTTTTTATTTCTAGTCTAATCAACTTTGTGTTTTCTTTTGCATGGATAAAGTTTGAACATGTGTATTTGACTATTTCTAGAGTAATAACAAAACCATTATGTCAGCATTTTTTCTTTTTTTTTGCTAATGACGTCAGTCCTTATTGTAAATGACATCTAAAATTTAAATGTCATTTACAAAAACTTAAAATTGTAATATCAAGAATGTAAAGAGATTTTTCAAAAATTTAAAAAAACGTCTGTTCACATTCATTAACTATACTATTAAGTCAATAAAATTTAGTACGATTTATTAAAGATAAAAATCCTTTAACGGAAATCTAAAATCCTTTCAACCAACAGATTTCAATTTCAGCTATCAATTAAAAACTTTCACGTAAGGTTGATTTTAATTAGGGGAATATTCCACAAAAGTCAAAATAGATGACACTCCATTGGTAGAAATTGACATCACACGACATGTGACCATAGTCTATAACTTTATTTACCTTCCACGGACTATATTTTCTTGAAGTAGTTCTTCCACAATATGACCAATATTTGAAACATTTACCTATGAGAAGATTAAAATTATTTGCTCTTATTTCGACGACTGTAAGGGGTCAGTCAAAATTCGAAAACGACTACGCTTAGTATCCATTGGACGTTAAGGGGGTGAGGGGTCAAACCACTGGACGTTAATTTTTTGAGGCAAACGTTCGAGAACTTTCCACTGTTCTTGGCAAGGCACCGGTTATTCTTTATTCTTCAGGTCCTGCAAGTTTGAAGGACCTGAAGAACAACTAGAATAATCGGTGCCGTAAAATTAGAATATTTTATAACAAAATGGCCGAAACGAAGGCGATAGCCGTTCGGTAATACGACGGAGCAGACGAACGGACTTTTTGAAGCGTGAGGGGTCAAGTTTTAATGAATATATTTTTTCAAGAATGGACGCTAACAAGGGGGGGAGGGGGGGTCAACCCTTAGCGTCCAATGGACGCTAAGCGTAGTTGGTTTCGAATTTAGACTGACCCCTAACACTCATCGTTGTATAATTATTTTATCTAATTCATCTGATTTTAGCATTTTTAAATCTATTATAACTATAATTTAAAAAGAGACCCTATAATCACTGTGAATGAGTGATTTTTGTGTACAGCTTCACGCTACAAAGCCTGAAACTATGCTCAAAAATCCATTATTATCATAACAAAAGCTTGCAGAGAAACTTTATTTTATTTTTTAACTAATTTACAAGCTTCAAGATAACAGTTGGACATCACATGTGGAGCGGAGGAGCATTTTTTGAGTAATCTGTACTAAAAAACGCTCCTCCACAGGTGATTTCTAACATTTATTTTGAGGCTTGCATTCATACTTTGTTTACAAGACCATTTATACTCTTCTTCAGAGCTTCCCATGCCATTCTTTGATAAGCCATACTAGTAAATATAATACGTTACTTTCAGAACCATCTCACTACTACACAAGAAGAAAATATATCTGTTGTGCCCAAAACACATGCTGCCACACAGCTTCACAAAGGAATCATCTCAAAAATATAATTTACAGAGAAGAGTACGGAATCAACAATCTTGTGATGGATTGGTTTTACTTTGTATGGAAGAAAACAACCCTTTGCAAGCTTGTCAACATAACACTATTCTGTGCAGTTTTATTTCTGTTGTATTTGGTCAAAGAAGAGTAATGAGTCAATAATTGCTTGGTTTCTTCGAAGAAACCAATCAAGAAACCAATCCATTGCATGCTCATTGACATAACACTCTGTGCAGTTGCATTTTTGTTGAATCTGGTCAAACATTGTTCCTTTAAATCTACCAAAAAGTTGTGTTTGGAACGATATTTTCAGATGGTCCACAAATCTAGCAAATAAGCACAAATAATCACCACGTAGAAGTATATTTGTGCAAAGCTAAACTATGCTTAATAAATTACTCCTCCAGAGCAATTACTTGTTCTCATTTCTGTAAAAACGTAAGTATTTCAGTGGTCAAATTAAGAGTAAATAATCACTGTGGAGAAGAGGGAGCATAGCTTCAAGCTTTCTAGCCTGAAGCTATGCTCAAAAATCACTCCTCCACAGAAATTATTTGTTTTTATTTCGACCAATATATTTACCTAGCTTTGTCTGTTATTCCCTCCTGTAGTTGTCTCAATTTTGAAGGAGGAATATATGCACCACCTAAAACAGAATGTTATAGAAGTCATGTAACATACTGAGATATACAAGGATAGAAAATCTCTCATCATTGCTGCAAGTAAATGAAAAGGAAGCTACAAGCTTGCAATAAATAGGAGACAACGTAAAATTTGTGCTAAAAATTTGAAATTTCAACTTAGGCTAAAGTAAAGACCTTACATTTTGATTAACAAGACGAACAGCATAAAAATTTGAATTTGTTCCAAGAGTCTGGGTACTAGGCTGCAAGGAACAGCAAAATATGTTGAATTTTCAAAAAAGTCCTGTGATTCTAGTTCCTAAGTTTTAAGTTTACTTGATAAATCACGGAGATAAAGCTCTAGAGATGTCTCGTAGTCATTTTCTGCATTAAGTTTTTACCTGTGGTGTGTACTGTATTTGCCGGTATTAAGTCTAGATTTGAAATCATTATTTTAACTCTAAAACTCTGATATCAACTTTTCAAACTAGCAATACAATTGTAATTCAATATGGTGCATTAATTTAGCCTCTACACTTGAATGCAAATAAAGCAATAATAACTTTAACCAAAATTAAAAAAATTGCCAAAATAATTCAGTGTTTAACTTTTTACAAGCGCCATGAAAGGTACTCGTAGGAAAATGTTTCTAGGCAGGTACCAGGTATCACAGGAAAAATGAACTGCTGAGCAAATCTGACTTCATCAAGTCATTTCAAGGGTGTCCTAGACTAGATGGACAAAACATGATTCTATAGGAACATAAGGAATTTCCTTGATTTATGATTGACACCATTTACCTCACTTGTTCTTTTTCTTAACCTGATTAGTAAGAAAGGGATGAAAAGAGTTCATTCCTAATATATTTTTCTACATAATTTGTTTAACTTCCTTAACTTCCTTGTTCGGCAAGTACATCAAATGTTATAAACAGCAACCATAACCATTGTTCTTTCATTTGCTGTCACGTAAATTTTATAGCAGCTTTGGTGGGCATGACAGTATTTCCATTCAAATTACATGCGAACGAAACTATCAACGTCCTAGAACGTTCCACATATAAAGTTCATAGTATTTGAGGACAGTATAGATTTATTTTTTGCTGTGAATAGAAATATTCCTAATTTTGCTAGGAACAGAGAGCCTGAATATAACAGCTGTGGAGGAGTATTTTTTGAGTATATTTTTCAGGTTAAAAATTGAAGGTATGTGTCTATATTCGAACCTTTGTGCCTAATACACACTTCAGCGTGGATGAAATGCTGGTTACAATATCTCAAGAAGATAGCATTTGAGAAACATGGTCTAATAAGAGAATATGGATGCCACATTGATTAGCCTATTCAAAAAAAAACATGTGTGAGAAGAATAGATGATGTCAATGAACTTGCAATTGCTTCACAGTGTTTAAAATAAGAATAAATAAGCACTATAGACGAGAGATTTTTGAGCAAAGTTTCAGGCTACAAAGCTAAAATTATGCTAAAAACCACTCCACCACAGTAATTATTCACTCATATTTCAAACACTGCTTCGATTCTTTGTGAAATCATTGACTTAAAAATCTTCATTCCTTCAGAACAAAAAGGTACTGATTAAATTTTTGACTCTATATGCAAACATGAACATTAATGTCGGCCATCACCTGTCATCATCTGCCGAGCTGAAATTGTACTCAAAAACATCCCTCCACATATTCAGACCCAAATACTAACCTGATTTTGTAAATAAATCTTCTATAATTTTTTTCTTTTTTTCTATTTGATTTTCTTCTGCTTCTTTAGATGTTTCCTTTTCATTTTCACTGCTTTTCTCTCTTCTTTTACTCCTTTTTATTTTATCAAAAGAAGGTTCATCTAAACGTTCCTCATCAGAAGAACGAGGGCGATCTAAATCACGATATACGTGTCGTTTACGATGTCTATTTTCATCATAGTCACTTTCGTGATGTCTATTTCTATGTCTATCACTTCTATCATGATCATATTTTTGTTTCCTTTCTTCACTATCACTGTATTTATCTCTATCTCGTCGAGAATATTTTTCTTTCGGAGAATCATTATATTTCTCATCTAATTTTGATGTATTTTTACGCTTCCGCCAATCTCGTTCATTATTTTCTTTATCATTGTCACTTTCATCGTCACTATAAACCATACAAAAATTTAAACTACAGTTCAAGACAGAAAACTAGTGCTTTTTGGGCAATTTTGGTATTTCACTGCAAAGCTTTAATACCGTAATGCATCGATTAAACGCCTGGGTGCTTATTTATTTTTCGAGCTTCAAGGAGAAGGGGTGCTGGTTCAAGGGGGGTGCTTTTTAACAACATTTCAACTTTCTTAAGCAATCTTTAGGTTACAATAAGTTCGAGTGGAGAGTGGAGGGTGATTGTGAGCTAATTAACAGGATTTGACAATCATATAAAAATATTAACAAGATTAAATAATAAATTGTACTGTACCTTATCCTCGATAAATCAACAAACTCTTCTTTTGCTGGTTTTGCCTGAAAGTTAAAACCAAACAATAAACACCTTCATCACATTAGTACAAAAAGACATCAAAATTATCGCACAGGGAGAATTCAATGAGATTGAGACTTTAAAAAGGAAAGCTTTATAAAAATGCATTGGGAACATCTCCTTTCTATTTCCATAATAGTGTCTTAAGAAATAGATGTTACAATTATTAATTCCGAAGATACCGTCTTAAAAATAACATCTACAGAACAGAGTACTGTGTCAACAATCTTGCAATGGATTGGTTTCTTCAGTATGAAGTATTCAGTATTGTCGTTGACAAAACACCCTTCTGTGCAGTTTCATTTTTGTTAGATTTATTAAATTTAGTTTTTGTGTACGAACAAGGTTGCTTTTGGTCCCTAATGTTATTGAATAATTGGAAAAATACCTGTTCTGAATTGCTGTAGTTCTAAATAAAGGTCTCTGGAATACCTAGCAAGCTAAAGAAAAATAGCAGCCCTTTGCAAGAACATCACTTTTGACAACTTTGATCTGGTCAGTATTCAAAATTAGAAAAAATAATCACTGTGGAGGAGAGATTTTCGAGCATTGCTACAAATAGAGAATTCTTTTTAAGGATCAAACCCTTTATTCTAATCTTAGATTTTATTTCAAATTAATTCAAGCTTTATGGTTTTGGTGATGTCCCTAAATATTCAAACAAAAAGCAAAGGCTATTTCAATCACTGAAGTATTTGTTGTCTTATTGAGTATTCATACTGTTCAGAATTTAAAAATAAAATCTTACATGAATAACACTTTTCACATGTTTTCTACCATCTGATGAATCAATACTGGTGCCACTTTCACTAAAAGCAAAAATTTGCAATGTTTTAGAAAGAGTTTTGCTGTTCCAAGGGATGATTATTCGTTATATCCTAGATTCAAGCCCTCCGCAAATTGCAAGGTTCCCTTCTTCTTTCGTTATTAATTAAATGTAAAATCAAATTAGTATAATAAACAATTGCATCCTTCGCAAAAGCACTGATGAGAAAGCTCTTTTTGCTATAAGAGAACAAACAATCTTCCCTTTATTGCTATATATTCTTATATTTCTTCGAATGAATCATGAAGCAAGCACTGTTCTTAGAAGATAAATCCAATGCACTGCATTGAAGCTTTAAACCTAGTGCCAAATACGAAGATTATACATCATAGTACTATGAATACACTACAGTAGATAAAATTGTGTTCCTATATTGTCATAGCTTATGCTTCACTGTATGTAGGTCATATCTTCATAAGCTATATATAAGTGTTATAATGTATACATAGGCTATGTGTGTCCCCATACAGCTTGGATTTGTCTGACTGCGCATACCGGTACCAAATTTCAAAATGGTGGCACACTAGTAAGACAGCAGAAACATATTTAGTAAGAAGATAAACAAACTATGCAAGTGCTACTTGTATGTATAGGCAAAATTAGTTACTAAAGAGGATTAATAAGGGTTCTTCAGATCACTTTTAAGATCAAAGTAATCTATGGAGACAAGTTTCTAGCCATTGATATAACTGTATCTTATTCCGGGAACTATGACATTAAATCTAATAGAGTTCCTTAAAATCTAACAGTATTGACGACAGGAAGATTAAACAACACAACATTTTCAGGAAGATTAAACAACCTAACAAGTGCCTTGAGCATGAGTGAAGTCTACTGCAAATATATTTTGCACAGAGACAGTATCATGAAATAGTTTATGCAAAAACAGAATATTTTGATAATGGACGCTTTCAGAAAATTTGAGGAGCTCCAGATTGCCATACAGATTACTGAAAGATGCCCTTCAAAATTCAAAGGATGTGGTACTTTGAATCTTGAAGGGTGGAGAACAGCAATATGGTTAATGCGAGACTGTTATGACTGACCCCAAATTTGATTGCAGTAAAAATGCATGTGAGAATGAAAAATGACATACATGTATTAGACCAGGATAAGAACATTTTGAGGCACAAAATGGTGAAGTTTAGCTAAAGCAATATTGGCCCTCTTGAGCTTGACCACAGTATCTTTGATCTGAGACTTCCAGCTTAATTATTATACCATGTAGGACATATTATTTTTGGTCTGAGCCGTTTCCAGGTCTGTATATTTTCGAAAAAATGAACACAAACATGGTGCAGTACCGTAAACAGTGCCAATTGCAGATTTGTTAAAACTTCAAAAAAATTTAGATCATATGGTACTATCATCTCCCTATAAAAGGAAAGGCCAAAGTGACATTAACAGCAAAGAAAGGTGCACATATATGCAGACCTGGGTTTACGTTGTAAATGACCCAAAGGAACAATCCCTTTTGGGAGAAAAGGATGCTGTTCGTCTGGGTATGAGAAGGTGCAACCGATGAAGTGATACAACAGATTACATATGTATCAAAACCACAACCACCTTCTGAAGGTATAGTATCTGGACAACAAACTCAGGACAAAATTGACACAAAAATGAAAGCTATGATATCAGATTTGTCTTCGGTTTTTTCTGATAAAACTGGGAAATATATTGGAACCAAGATTCATGCAAAGCCAGATGCTGTTCCAGTGATACAGCCACCTAAAGGATTCCTATTCATTATGTATCACAAGTCAAAGAAATTGAGAAAATGGTCCAGGAAGATATCATTGAAATTCAAAGCTCAACAGAAGAGCCAGGAACATTTCTGAGCAACTTTGTTGTTACAGATAAGAAGAATTCTGATAGGATATATATGCGTAACACTTGACTGCCAAGCAGTCAAACAAAGAGATTTACGTTACTCATGAACCAATTCCAACAACTGAACAACCGTTCACCCCTGCCAGTAGATGCTAAGCAGTTATCGCAAGACAAAGCATCAAAATGCACTTGTGTTTAGAAAGATTTTCATACATACACCCTGGTCTAAAAGCCATTAAAAAATTGATTATCGATGACGATGGCCCTCTTTTTTTAGAAGAGTTTGAGGGTTGAGTATTCTTTACAGGACCTTGTTTGCTTCAAGAAACCCATAAACATACGGGTGGGAGTTAGTAACTACAACCCTAATCACACAAGGTAGTGTTCCCTCCAGAAATAAGTGTGTAAAGCCAACAACAACACTGTCGTCAACACACGTCTTAGCACGATTCCTCTTGAAACAAAAATGTCTATAAAACAAAACACCGAGGTTGGACAGAGAAAGACCCTTGAACCTACATACACTAAATATATAAGCAAGCACAGAGGGGAAAATGTATATAAATACCTGGAGGGCATTGCAATTGGGTTACTTCGTGCGTTCCTGTGTGCGTTTCTTCGTCGTTTTTCGAATTATTCTGTGTTTAGTTTATGTCCGTGCCATTTGTGTTTTGCCTCGATTAATGGCTACAATGTGGTGTAAGTACCCACCAGATTGACGACGTTGGAACCCAAGACTTCGGACTCTAGACCCATCGAGGACGTCTCTCTCTCTCAGCTCAACGACAAAGTGGACCTTACAGTGGAGGGCCCATGGGCGAATAACGCTAAGAGTAAATTATAATGATGAAATTCAAATGACGTCAAGAGAGAAGAAGCCCTAAATTGAGGTTGGCAAAAATTGGCTAAAAATTGAAGAACAAAATTAGGCTAAATCTGCACAAAAAAATTTCGTCAGGGCGCCATATTTTTTTTCGAATAATTTTTCTTGGATAAACGCTGAAGTCTTGAAACTTTGTCGCATTTAGTAGATAATCCTCATACTCAAACCCAGCGCTGATTGTCTCTGTGATTGTGAATACGGAATGTCGACATATATACTTTCGCCGCTATGAATATCCGATTTACCAAAGAGTAGCCCTGGGAACGAGGTTGTATAATCCTGATTTACATATTTTTGGAAATTTTCATATCTATTGCAAGTGATCTTCAAAATATATTGGTCATTTCTCAAAACTACCTTTCAAATTGCCCATAAAATTCTTATAAAAGTAAAAACGTACAAGTGTTAATAACTCATTAAATATTTATGATATAAGGCTTGAAACTTTCAGCAATGACTAATTGCATTATTATCTTTGTGTTGATATTACAATTATGACGTCACTTTGTCCTGACGTCGTTTGGTGACGTCATTATGGATATTTTAGTACCGTCAACAAATAATCTATGCCATTTCCATTATTTTCCCCTATATCATCTTCATCTATATCATCTTCATTTCCGACACACGAAACAAAAAAAAGATTTCTCTCTAGTATAGTATTTCTCTCTAAATGACTTTCTTCAACTGAGTATAGACCTTTCTGAATTTCTTAAGCCTACATAAATGAAATCTGCTTAGCATCAATTTCAGACTCTACTTCTAAACAACATATCCTCAGATGTATCAAGTACAGAACTGCCTCTTTTATGGATAAAATAAAGTGCTAAAATCCTTAAGAAATTTACATCATACTTCCGCCGCTTCGTTTTCAAGTAAAACCATTTGTTTAAATATCGATAAAAAAACTTTCAGAAATATTATTTTCTGTCAAGAATTTCAATTTTAACGCAACGTTTGATGAAGATTTCGAAAATTAACATTAAAATGACTAAAAGTTGAAATGAATAAATAAATTACATTATTATTCTGCATTTCGGGAAAGGGCAGGCCTATATTTTGGAGATCAAAGTTAAAAGCTACGCAAATGTACGCGCACTCTCTCAACCCTTGTGCGTTATTTTCATCAGTAAAAAATAACGTTCACAGGGCTTGATTAGATCCCGCCTCATTTAGGATTCCTCTTGTTGTAAAAGCAAGATGAAAGAAAAAGCGCCATACTAGATTATACATGCTAATATACTCGCCAGATATCAGTTCCTCATTGTAGTCAACCTCGTTCCCAGGGCTTCTTGCCTTTTCGAAACACGGAAGAGCTTTGCATTGTAGTTTCTTAAGTTTGTAACTACAACCATAATCACACTAAGTATGTGTTCCCTTCCAGGAGTGCCGTAAGTATTCGGTTAAGCCTCCTCCTTCAAATTAGCCTCTCCCCTTTAATTAGCCCCATTTTGTTAAATGATTCCACCTCAAGTAAGCCACAATGTGAGCTACACGATTTTCATGAGGAATGTAGGTATGACTCAAATATACTGTATACAATAGAACAAAAACGATTTTCAATTTTGCATTTTATATATATTGTATACCTTATTGAGATAAATTTTATTAGGATATATTTCCGCGCGCACGCATCTTAAAGGAGCACTCTCCCAGTGGTCGATTTAAATGTCACCCATAAAATAATAGGCGCGGATTTATTTTTACGCACTGTCATATCTACGTTCTTTTGAGAGGATTTATGTTCGCGCAAAAAAAAACCAAAGAGAGACGAATGAAAATAACACCAGTCTTCAAAGGAAGAAATACCGTATAATTAGCGGCAATGGTATAATAACTTTATAAAGTATGTTGTACATGTTTTACATTTGACACACTTTGATATACCATGGTAAAGAAATTCTCCAAAAAAAAATCAAAATTATGTTTTAGAACTTTGCACACAGATCGTTGAAAAGAAGTTGATTTTTTTTAGAGTTTTATGAAGTATATTTCTACAATTATCAAATTATTTTGCTCCACTGAACATAAAAAGTCACATTTTCTACATTGATTAATTTTCGCGCAGGACACTTATGTGCACAAAATGTAGTTAAATGTTCGCGCACTCTGGCAATCCTGCATGAAATCGTGCAAAAATTATCTGTGCAAAACTTTATCCCAATGAGGTAAGAGCTACTAATATTAACTATAGATCTTGTTACTGTGCTACATAGTGTTACTGTATCCCTTGAAGATTAAAGTTTTTCAATTTAACATTTTCTTCTTACCTTAATATTCTCGGCGAGGATGACTGCGTTTGGTATATTTGTCGTTATCATTCAATCAGAGATTGTTTAAAAAACCGATCCTGTCTCCTTCCTTCCTTCCGCCCTTCCGCAACGAATTCTTGCAGCGAATCACGCCCACCCGGCTTGCACCATCGCACGAAGTGCTTTCCCTGAGAGATTGGCAACGGAGTTACATTTCTGAGACAACTGTTAGTACCGTCATTTAGAGTATGTTTGTTTTAGATGGGGGTCGCAAATTGTACAAACTATACACAAGGGCCGTATAGATAAATTGAAATTTTAATTTTTTTGAAGACCGTTACTATTCGCGCTGTCATACAATTCTCATATTACATGAAGCTGATAATCAATGTTTTGGTTGTGAGCGAGTAAAGCTTTGTATTAAGTAATATATTGTCGAAAAGGAGTTGCATATGTTTGTTGTATCTGGAGAAATGTTAATGAACATTTTCCTATTCAGGTAGGCAAAAAAAGCGACGAGATGAAAATACGGTCCAATTGCTAATACGTTTATTCTTTTTGTTGCTTTTTTCGATCTCGTGTTATGATACTAGAGTTTTGGTGAATATTTTCTTGTTGCCATATATAGACTTCCTTCCTCTGTCAGATTTGCTCAGTGCATATATTACCAACATACTTATACTTGTACTTACACAAATATGATGAGAAACGTTATGCAACAAAGTACTATATGGCCCAACAAGGGATCGCAAAAGATAAAATTACTATCGTGAAAGAAGGGAAAGTAATTTCGGAAGATCAAAAAGTGTCCGAATCATTAAATAATCTTTTTAATAATGCGGTTGATTCGTTAGATATTAAAGAAAATAAGTACCTTCTTATGCCTACCAATGAAAGTAAGGAC